>JAPYYR010001838.1:0-12657 GCA_030523065.1 Aphidius colemani
CTGTTCATTTCTTTCTGGTTTAATTTTTTCAACAATCAATAAATTATTTATTAATTCATCAGTCATTGTTGACTGTTCATTTCTTTCTGGTTTAATTTTATCATCGACCAATGAATCAGTCATTGTTGATTGATCAATTTTAATTGGTAAATTTGATGGAGTTGTTGTTAATATATTTGATAAATCGATTGATTGTTTATTGTCATTTGTGGTTGATAAACTTGGAAGACTATCATCAACATCATTAATGAACAATGATTTATTTAAATCATCAGTCATTGTTGACTGGTCACATTTTAATGGAACATCAGTTTTAAAATTAGATGGAATTGTTATTAATACTTTTGACAAATCTAATGATGGTTTTTCTTCATTTAAAACTGTTATGGGTGATAAACTTGGAAGATTATTTCCATCATGAGTTGGAGATAATTTAATATCTTTGACAAGTGAATTATCATCATCGTCAATTTCATTTGGTGAAATAAGATCAGAATTATCAATTACATCTAAATCTAAACCAACTGATTTATTTCTAACTCGTGATGACGGAATTTTTTTTGTTTTCTTTCTTTTACTTGTTGGTGATTCAATTCCAAGCCTATTTTTTAATGATTGATTGTATTGTGTTAATTCAACTTTTTCTTTTTCATATTCTTTAAATTTATTTTCATAGGCTTTTAATTCACCTGTCATTCTCATTACTTTTTCTTCATTTGTATCTTCAATTTTTTTTATTTGACGATGTAATCTTTCAATTTCTTTATTTTTTTTAGCTAATTCATATCCTAGCTTTTCAGCTTTGCTCTCATTTTTTTCAAAACCATTTTTATTTAATTTTGTTTCAAGCTCTTCTTTTTCTTCCTTTAATTTGAGATTTCGGGTTTTCCAAACTGTTTCTTGTTTCTTTAAATCGTTTTCATATTTAATTTTCATTTCACGATTTTTTCTTTCAAGCTTTTCTACTGTGTCTGTATGTTCATTAACCATTGCCAATAATTGACTGTAATAAAAATATTTACACTATTAATAATAATACTAAAATAAAAACAAAAGAAAAAAAAAACTAAAGTATACTTACTGGGCTCTAACAACATTTTTTTTAAGATTTAAAAATTCTTCTCTCATTGCGATAAATTTTGGATCTTCATCCTGTAATAAAAAATCATTATTTAATTGTCTCATTAAAAATAAAAAATTAATATAAGAGAATTGGTTGCAGGTAGTCTAAAACCGGTGCACTTTGTTTTTTATTTTAATAAAATACTTACTCCAAAAGTGATGACTCCAGAAGGAGTTTCTTCCAAGGATGAGGCACTTATAACATTTTCCATTGTCAAAATGAATGATTTACTGATTTAGCAATTAAATAATATTCTATTATTTATTAAACTTGACATACTCATTACTTAATACTTAATAATGTTAAAGCTTCATCAACTCAAAACGTTGTTATTACGAATCTATCTACATGTGAACATAAACCCAACCTCAATAATAAAGCCCAATTTATATTATGCACACAGAATGAATTAAATATTAATTAAATTGCACAATAATAAGAAAAAAAACATTAACAATACTAAATTGAGAATAATGTGAATTTAAAAAAATTATCAGATTAATTAATAACAAACAAAAACATTTAAATAATAACAATTTGTTTTTTTTTGTTTTTGTTTATATTTTAAGCGCCATTTTGGTTTTGTTTTTGTTTTTCTAAGTATTTTATTGAATAATGAACTTAAAAAACACATGTTGATTAGCTTAGCATGTTAATATTTTATTTATTATTTGATTAAAAACAAAACACTAATGCAAATAGTTTAAAACAAAAACCAACCTAAGGTACTAATTGTAATGACAAAGAATATTAACTACAAGTTAATTACTAGTTATGAAAACTTCGTAAGTATATTAAAATAATTAATAAATATTTATTCTAGTTGAGGTTATCATAAATTGTTAATATAATTAAAATATAATTATTTTTTTTTAGAAAAACAAAAATGCCGTTGTCGGTAAAAAAACCAAGTAAACCAAGACTTCCAAATGTCTCATCAAAAGATCCAGTACAAGTTTACTGTAGAATAAGACCTATGCAAAAATTAACAGATGAATCATGCATAAAAATATTATCACCAACAACAATGTTAATAACACCTCCAGAATCATCTGTTAATTTTCGTAGTAATAATAAAGATATACAAACATCATTTACAAAAATATTTGAAGATGATGTAACACAAAAAATAGTATTCAATGAAGTTGCATTGCCATTTGTTGAAAATTTAATAGCTGGTAAAAATTCATTGTTATTTACATATGGTGTAACTGGTAGTGGTAAAACATACACCATGACTGGTGATAAAAATGACATTGGAATGATGCCACGTTGCCTTGATGTATTATTTAATAGTATAAAAAATAATCAAGCTAAAAAATATATATTTAAATCAGATAAAATGAATGGTTTTGATACACAAAATGATAATGATGCACTGTTAGATCGTCAAGCTGAAATAAATGCAGCATTAACAGCACCAAAAAATGCTAAAAAGTTGAAAAAAACAATTGTCAATGATAGTGATGCTGATATGAATAATCAAATGTATATAAAAGAATGTGATGAATCACAAATAATACAAATTGATCAAGATAACTTATATGCTGTATTTGTAACATACGTTGAAATATATAACAAAGGTGTTTATGATCTTTTGGATGAATCAGATGATCCAAGAGGAAATATATTACAATCAAAAAGTGTTAAAGATGATGGTAATAAACATATGTTTGTACAAGGTGTTACTGAAGTTGAAGTAACAAGTGCAGATGATGCATTTAAAGTATTTTGTCGTGGACAAAAAAAACGTAGAGTTGCACATACAGCATTAAATGCTGAATCAAGTCGTTCACATTCAGTATTTACAATAAGACTTGTACAAGCACCACTTGATTGTGATGGTGAAAATATTATAAATGATAAAAGAATTATTCGTATTAGTCAATTGTCACTTGTTGATCTTGCTGGTTCAGAAAGAACAAATAGAACAAATAATACTGGTCAGAGATTACGTGAAGCTGGTAATATTAATAATTCATTGATGACATTAAGAACATGTTTAGAAATATTACGTGATAATCAAATTAATGGAACAAATAAAATAGTACCATATAGAGATTCAAAATTAACACAATTATTTAAAAATTATTTTGATGGTGATGGAAGTGTTAAAATGATTATTTGTATCAATCCAAGTAATGATGATTATGATGAAACAATACAAGTTATTAAATTTTCTGAAATAACACAAGACGTACAAACAACTAAGACAATTGTACAAAAAATTGATATGGGATTTACACCTGGACGAAGACAAGCTTATAATAAAATAATAAAAAATTCTAAAAATAATAATATTAACAATGATAATAATAATAACAACATAAATTATAATTTTGATATATCATTTCCTGATGTTGAAATTAATAATCCACATAATGATCGAACAATAAAAAATATAATTAATTTTTTACATCAAAGAATTGATAAAAAAAATACACTACAAGCTGATTTGAATATTAAAAATAATAATTTTCATCAAATTTTAGAAAATGTTGAGAGACATAATATTGAGCTTAGAGTTGATAATAATTTATTAAAAAATTGTGCTGAAAAACAAAAAGAACAACTTGATAAATATTGTACACATGTTACTGGAACTGAGACTCAAAATGATAAACTTTTAAGTAAATTAAAAAAATCAGATGAATTAATTAAAACACTTAAACAAGAATCAAGTAATAAAGATCATTTAATAAATCAAAGTGAATTAAATCATTTAAAATTAGTAAAAGACTGTGAATTAAATTATAAAAATGAAATAAATAAAATTAAAAATGAACAAAAAAAATTAATTGAGCAGGGAACTCATAAATTAACAACTGAAAAAAGAAAATTAGAAGATAAATTACGTCGTACACAAGAAGTATTAGATTCACCAGTAGCAGTAATTGTTGAAGAAAATAATGTTAAAGTACATGATGCAGTTAGTAAATGGAATGAACAACAATCAACAATAAGTGATTTGAAAAAAAATAAACAAACTGTTTATAATAATCGACGTAATAGAAGATCACAAAGTGCTGCTCCCAAGTTGTCTCATCAAACAAGGCAACCAGTTGCAACAGTGATGAAGTCTAATTTAAAAAACAACAGTGATAAATCAAAGTATTGTTTAAATTCTCGAGAACATGAGTCTGATGATGTCATTGAAGTGATAAGTAGTGTTAAAAATTTGAAAGAAACTTCACCAGTTATTGGAAAAAAAAGATCAAGTAATAAGTATGACATTGAAAATAATCCAAGTGATAATAAACGAACACGAGTTAATCGTTAATATTAAATAAATATAAATAAATAATACTCATTAGCTTTTGTTTAATTCAATTAATGTAATATTTATTTAAACAAAATAAAATAAAAGCAATAATTTTTTAACTTAAATTTCACTTGAAATTATTTATTAAATTTCTTTTTTTTTTTAATAATTATTATTGCTATTAATTAATAACAATTATATTTTTATTTTTTTATATTATTTTATTTATTTATTTTTTAATTTAAATAATGTTGTTATTAAGTAGCTTTTGATTTTCGCGCTTTTTCGTTGCCATGTTTTTTTTTAACCCTTTCCCCTCTCTCTGTCACGTTTTTATTTTCATGTATTTTCATTTATTATTATTAAAGACACACAAACACAAGTAAACAACTGACAAGAGTACGAGACTGTTTGTTTTTATTCTGTTATTAAATTTATATTTATTTTTTTCATTTTATTTCGTCGTGTGTCTTTGATCGGGTCAGTTGTAATTCTCTGCTCATCCATCAAATTAGTTGTTAGAATTATTTTTTTTTTATCAATAAATAAAATAACAACATTAACATAATTTATTAACTTCATTATTTATAAATTTACGTCGTAAATAAATTTATTTTGTCCACTTAAAAACACAAAATCATTAATTTTTAATCGGTTTTTTTTTAAAAAAAGAAATAAAAAATTATTAAGAATCGATTTTATTTTAATCGGTATTACAAATTAGTGTAGGATATATTTTCTCTTTTTTTTTTTTATTTATGAAAAAAAAATCAGCACAAGCTTTAATTAAACCATTTATTTAAATTGAGAAAAAAAAATGTGTGGAATGTTGTAGTATTTAGTTGTGACATAAATTTACCATGCTTGAAACAAGTCTACTTTGAAGGTTGAATTTTCTTTTTTTTTTTTTCATTATTTTTAATTCCTAAAATACATTAAGTAATATTTTAAAAAAAAATTAAAAAATATCAACATTTAATATGGAGTATAAAGAAAAAGATGAAATACTTTTTTTAATGCAAAATATGGTTGATGTTCCATGCACTTATGTGCAACAAAATTTAAATAAATACGTGAGTAAAAATTAATTTTAAAAACATTATTTTATTATTATTTTATTTTTGTAAATATATATTTTAATTTTACAAAATTTCATTGATGATTTTTCTCTTTATAAAATGATTATTTAATTCACAAACTTTATATCTGTTTATTTATCATTTTAAATTTATTTTGAAATTTTATTTTTCTGTATTTTATCTATTTTTATTTATCAATAATATTTTTGAATTCATAATATTGATAATTTTTAAAAATATTTAAATTTATAAAGCTAACAAAATCAAAACTTATTATCATTCAGTTAACTATGTTTAATGTAAATATTTGTATTAATGAAGGTAATTTCTTATCAACATATTTATTTTGATGATTTTTTCATTCATTCAATAATTTATGAATGCGTCATACAACTTAATAAACAAATGAAAATAAATTAAATTAAATATATTGAATTTTAGTTAATAATTTGTATGTTTTCATTTATTCATAGATTCAACAGAAAACTGGTGCCAAGTTATCATTTCTTGCACCAATATTACAAGAAACTGAAGAAATTGTTGTTCATGTTGTTGGTGAAAAAGTTCTCGACAGGGGTCTTCGTTTTTCGGTGAGAATTTATTTTTAATAACAATAAAATACTTGGTTTAATCATTAAACTCATATAGACATTATAATTCTTTTTTTTTTTCACACAAACATGCTTAAATTTTTTTTTTAAATACAAAATATATTGCAGAAAATTAATTAAATATATTCCACAATAATTATGAAGATTTTGGCATCATTGGATACCTTCATCTATCTCTAGGTCTGAATCTGATAAATTGTTTGTTCTTCATTGTTTTTTTTCTTTTTCATTGGATGTTTAATTATCTCTTTGAATAATATTATTATTTTTTATTTTAAATAATAATAAATAATTTTTAATGAATAAATTAAAAGCATGATTTAATAATTATTATTTTAATTGTTAAAATTATTTATATTATTAATTTTTTTAGATATCTGATGATATGAATGAAACATTGAAAACAATAAAATCATCTAATCCAGAATTATTGATGCTTGATTATGAATTGTTACAAAAATTGAGTTCAATTATAAATCCATCACCAGATGAATTTTTTAGTGTAGCAATAAGCCATCCATTTAAACAAAATGTTGCACTTATTGTTGGTATTGTAAATATTCAAACAGATATTGATTTTAAAGAAAAATGTTTGAGAACACTAAAATATTGCTTTAGATATTGTCTTGGATTATTTTTATCTTCACTTAAATATCAAGAAGAAACAAGATTAAAAGAACAATGTCAAGATCTGTTACGAGTATCACGAAAATTATTTTTACATCTTGGTGATTTACCAGATTTACTCAGAGAAATAATGATTGAAGCAAAAAAATTAACAAACGCTGAAAGATGTTCATTATTTTTATTGGATAATGAAAGTAATGAACTTGTTGCCAAAGTATTTGATGGACAATCATTAGTAACAGGTGAAATGCGTTTGTCAATTGGTCAAGGTGTTGCTGGAAACGTCGCAAGATTTGGAAAGCTTTTAAATATAAGAGATGCCTATAATCATCCACTTTTTTATTCTGGTATTGATGAAGCAACTGGATTTAGAACAAAAAATATATTATGCTTTCCAATACGTGATGAAAAAGAAATAGTAGGTAAATAAAACAAAAGAAAAAAATCATATTATTCATTTAAATAACAACATAATTATTTTATTTTTTATAATTCAAGGTGTTGCACAATTATGTAACAAAGTTGATGGTCTTTATTTTGATATTTGTGATGAAGAAGTTGCAATGGCATTTAGTATTTATTGTGGTATATCAATAATGCATAGTATTGTTTATAAAAGAATACAAGATTCACAAGCAAGAAGTAAACTCAGTAATGAATTAATGATGTATCATATGCAGGTAATTATTTATTATTTTATTTTACTATATTATTGTCAATTGTTATTCAATATTCAACTATTGTTAAATTTCATTTGGGCTTACTGGTTGATACACACAGGAGGTAATAATAATTGTTAAAATAATAAGACTTTTGATGTAATATTTAATGTAAAAAAAAAAAAAAACATGTATAATTATTGTTTTAATAATTAATTTGTTATTTTATTTGTTTAAAAGGTTGAAGAAGATTCTGTAATGGCTGTGTTAAATTGTGGCAATGATCATATACTCAAGGGTTTTGATAAATTTTCATTCAATCCAAAAACAATACCAGAACATCATACACCTTGTTTTGTGTTAAAAATGTTTGATGATTTGGATTTAATAAAACATTGGCGAATAAAAAGAAAAACAATGACAAAGTAAGTTTTATTAAATTAATAATTTTATTAACTGATGTATAAATTAATGTTTAATCTTTTTTATTTTACAGATTTATTTTATATGTTAAAAAAGGCTACAGAGATGCTCCATATCACAATTGGTTACATGCATTTTCAGTAACTCATTTTGCTTATCTTATGATGAAAAATTTAAAGTTGATAAATAACAATTACATGACAGAACTTGAAGCATTAGCATTTCTTGTATCATGTTTATGTCATGATATTGATCATCGTGGTACAAATAATTCATTTCAAACACAAAGTGGTACTGTACTTGCTAGTTTATATAGCTCAGAAGGTTCTGTCATGGAACGACATCATTTAGCTCAATCAATGTGCATATTAAATACTGAAGATTGCAATATATTTGAAAGTTTAACAAGTGATGATTACAGTGAGGCATTAGACTTATTAAGAAATAATATATTATCAACTGATTTAGCATCACATTTTCGTACAATGGAAATACAAAATGATATTATTTCAAATGGATATGATAAAAATAATTTAAAACATAAAAAATCAATCAATGCAATGTTTATGACTTGTTGTGATATAAGTGATCAATCAAAAGATTGGCTAACATCTAAAAAAACAGCTGTATGTGTTAATTAATTAATTAATTAATCAATATTTACTAAAATTGTTAATATTTATTATTTGTATGTTTCAGGAACGTATTTATGATGAATTTTTTTCACAAGGTGATCTTGAAAAAAGCATGGGAACATCACCTATTGAAATGATGGATCGTGAAAAAGCATCAATACCAAATTTACAAGTACAATTTATATCAAATCTTGTATTACCAGTATTTCAAAATTTAGCTAAATTATTTCCAGAAGCAAATGGCATTGTTGATACAATTGTTAAAAATCGTGATATTTGGCTTGTTGCCATACCTATATTTAATGATTACAGTGAAAAAAAAATGAAAAATATGGATATACTTCTTGATACAAATATTGAGAAGGAAATATTAGTGGCCTATGAAAAGACACAAATTTAATTGAATAATTTTAGTTATCAATGAGCAATAATTGCCTGCATCATTACCAAAAATAAAAACGAGCAAATAAGATATATTTAATAAAATTTTACAAGTAATAGTAATAGTATTTGGCAAATATATATACAAATGAAAAATAATGCTGATGTTATCAAAGAAAAGTCAAATTGTTTTAATAGAATTTAAATTAATTGCGCTGGCGTGATTTTATTATTTATCAACAGTCAATTTATCAAGAGATTATCAATTATTTCCAAAGTTTATGTTAATTATTATTTTTCAAATACTTAATTATTAGTTATTATTATTATTATAGTCAACAAATTTTTTTTTTTTTTAAGCTAAAACTGTTGTTTATGTATTTATTAAATTATTTATTCATTCAATTTAGTTGTTTAATAAAAAAAATATTGATTAACAAATTGTCATTTATTGTACTTTACTTATAATTATCAAATTGTTGTTGTGGTGCTGTTGATATTTGGTGGTAAAATGAAAACTATTTGACATATAATGACACATACACAACACGTGTACTGTGTTTTTCTGTGATTTTAGAAATTAGAACAACAAGCTTGACCCGGATTCTAAAGTTACGGATTAGCAAAATTTAGTCATAATTTAGTTATTTTTACAGCCGCCATCTTTACAAGCTTGTCGTGAGTTCGCACCCTTATTGTTTATCATCATTATGGAAACTAAAGACACCTCTAACATTCGTTTAATTTGTAAATAAACAAAACTGTGTGTGCTCAAAACTTTTTCCACATAAAAAAATAAAAAGAAAATTATAAATACTAATTGATAGTTTGAAAGTATGTACTAATTAAAATTTGAATAAATGAAATATGTACCTATAACCTATAATAATTATTGATCATTATATTTATAACTTTCAGTTGACTTTTGTGAAAAATAAAAATAAAAAAAAATGGATTATACAGGAAGAATTCCAGCACAATTAGAAAAATCAAGACATGCAAAATATTTTAAAAGAATACTTCATGTAATGCCAAGTCAAATGGCACCTTATGATTCAAATAGAATGATGTTTGCTTATTTTGCAATATCTGGTTTAGACATGTTAAATTCATTAGATATGATTAGTGAAAATGATAGACTAGCTGCAATTGAATGGATATACAGACTTCAAATTAAAAATGCTGGTATAAGATCTGGTTTTATGGCATCAACAATGCTACCAGATAATACACCAGATTATCAATGTGGTTATTTACCAATGGCATATACTGGATTAGCAACATTACTTGTACTTGGTGATGATTTATCAAGAGTTGATAAAAAATCATTACTTGAAGGTATCAAAGCATGTCAAAGTAATGATGGTTGTTTTATTGCAATGATAACTGGTAGTGAAAGTGATATGAGATTTATTTATTGTGCTTGTTGTGTATCATCAATGCTAGATGATTGGTCTGGTATTGATAAAGTTAAAGCTGTTGATTATATCATCAAAAGCATTGTAAGTTATTTTATATATACTCATATCTATCAGAAAATTTATTGAGGATTCATAAATAAAAAAAAAAATTGCCGAATGGCTATGAGTTTAATATGATTAATTCTTATCAGAATCATTGTAGTCATATGATGGAGCAATGGGACAAGGTCCAGGACTCGAATCACATGGTGGATCAACATTTTGTGCTGTTGCAAGTTTATACTTGATGAATGAATTGGACAATGCATTGAATAATGATCAACTGGATAAATTAAAACGTTGGTGTTTAATGAGACAAAGTGATGGATTTCAAGGTAGACCTGGCAAACCATCTGATACATGTTATAGTTTTTGGATTGGCGCAACTCTTGATATACTTGGTGTTGCTAATTTAACTGATCCAAATGATAATCGTGAATTTGTATTGAGCACACAAGATTCAAGAATTGGTGGTTTTGCTAAATTTTATGACACCTGTTCAGATCCACTGCACACTTATCTTGGTAAGATATTAATTGAGATAAAAATTATATTTCATATATATTAATAATAAGTTTAATTTTGGATAATTGAATTTTAATTATAGGCTTGTGTGGATTGAGCCTTCTTGGTGAGCCTGGTTTGCAATCAATGAATGCTGCACTTAACATTTCAGATCGTGCTTATAATCATTTAAAAGAAATTCATAAAAAGTGGAAACTTGAGTGACAAAAAAATTAATACAGTATTTAATTAAGCTCACTTGTTCATATCAAACGCACACTTAATTTACAAGTTTAAAAAATAGTTAAAAATATTAAACAATTAACAATGAGCAGAAATAAATTCATGTCAATTAGACTAGAATATTAAACTGCCAATAAATGCCTTGAATATTTTAAATTATTATTTTTATTCAAAATAAAAGCCACATAAGTTGATAGTAAAACCAACAGCACAATAAATATTATTACTGCTTTTAAAATGTTAATTAATATATATAAAAATAAAACAATTTTCAACTGTTGAAAATATAAATAAACAAACAGCTTTAAGTAAAAAAAAACTGGCTTTATTTATATTTTTTATTAAAAAGTATTTGTCTCTCCCCACTCTGGTGTTCAAAGTGATCCATGGAAACGGGTGTGTGGGGTTGGCTAAGTTAGTGACATGACGATGAGAGCACAACACAACTATAAAAATACTTTTAATATCTTTCAGACGTCGTATGACCGCTCCCGAAGTAACAACGTATATTTTTCATTTCGAAAAAATATTTTTTGAAAATATTATCAGTATTTGTGTGGATTATCTCATCAAAACAGTGATTAAATTGTTTATTATTAATTTACATAACTATTTAATTTATAATTATCAAAACTTCATTTAAATGTGCAAAAGTTTTTGGAAAAAAAAAACAGTTTATTTACAATAATTGAACTAGAAAAATCACATCTACTTTCACTGTGCCAGTAGAGTCATACTTGACTCACATCATTTATCGAGGTTTGTTAATACATTTATTTTTCAATTAAATTCAAAAATGTGATAACAGCAAAACACCTTGTCAATGGTTTTTTTATATTTCGTTTTTTAAACACAACAAACCAAGTTTATCAAGACGAAACAGAATGGAAATTTTTTTTTTTTTTCCAATACGATAACAAACAAATATTTATCAATTCAAATTGTAAAATATCAAGATAAAAATAACATTGAATTTTTGTATATCTACGTCGTATATATATTTTTAATTTTTTCAAAACGAAAAAATACAATGTCAAGCTATTTTATCTTCCCGCGTAAAAAAATCAAAAAAAATTATTATTCAAATAACAAATGAAAAAAACAATTCAATAAAATAAAATTACTCATCGTTAGATAAAGTTGATGAATCACTTGATTACCCATAATTTCGATAGCGAAAAAATAATATAAAAGCAAAATTTAGTCGACAACAATTCGAAATTCAGTCGAAATAGTGCGAATCGAAATTTAAGTGTTTATTGTTTTTCGATTTTGCAAAATCAATAATTCGGTCAGGATATGATATTGATATTGGTAATTATTAAAGGGACAATCTATCATGTAAAATATAATTAATTTATGTAACTTAATGGCATTAAATTATTTTTAGTTGAATTATATTCTGTTAGTAATATTATTGATGTAACTTTGCTGACATGCAATACTCTAATAATTTTCTCTCCACTCTATTTGCGGTAAAACACATGGCTCGATACATCAAAAACTTGTTATTAAAAAAACATTAAAATACAATTAAATTAATAAATAAACTCAAATTAATATTAAATAGATGTTTATTTTTATTAATTATTAATTTCAAAACATTAAACAAACAATTAGACATCTTTTTTGATTTTATTCATATAAAAG
>JAPYYR010001839.1:0-12657 GCA_030523065.1 Aphidius colemani
AGTTGAAAGCTATGAGCCTATATGAGCCTGCATAAGACATACGGTATGTCTTATGCAGGCTCATCTAGGCTCATAGCTTTCAACTCGACAAATAAAATTACGAATGGGAAAATGAAATACGGATAATATCTAGGGTGGTTTGCTTTATATATTTACCAATTTTCAGAAATTTTCAGCTACGCGTTCTTTGTTTATTAAATAAATGATATGTTAAATAATACAGATAAACTATTGAGAGTATGTCTTATGCAAGAGAATTCGCTTCATATATAAACAAAGAACGCGTAGCTGAAAATTCCTGAAAATTAGTAAATATATGAAGCAAACCCTTCTGAATATTATCCGTATCTTATTTTTCCAATCGGAATTGTTTTTATCGAGTTGAAAGCTATGAGCCTATATGAGCCTGCATAAGACATACGGTATAATTTAAAATTAGACTATTGAGTTACTTGATTCACATGGGAGTATATTGAGTAGGTCCATGACCTTTGTTAATTATTAATGGCAGTGGACAACATGGGTGAATAAAAAAAAACAATATAAGTTCATATATGTAGGAAAAACAAGTTGGGCATTTCGTTGTAGATATGCTAAGTGACACAACGAGTGACGTTTCATTAACACTCATGACACTGGCAAATAAAACAAGTAAACTCGTTTGCACATATTTAATTTACATTCAGCAAATTCTAGATTATTCGTGATGAAAAATCAACAAAGATTCGATGAAAAATTTTATAAATAAATAAATAAATAAAATCTATCAGAAAAATAAATACAAAAATCAGAATAATCATAAAGATATTTCATATTGACAAAAAAAATATTTCAAGTATCAATATCGTGGGAATTAAAAATCTATATTTAAAATTTTATTATTACGTATGATATTTTCATGACTTATTTATATTCATCTTGTTATTATTAATATTTTTGTTATTTATATTAATTTATTATCATTTGAATTTTTATTTTATTTATAAACATGGCAGACTGCTCATTTATGTTAGAGTCAATGACACACGTACTGATCATCTAAATAAATCATCTATTAAATCAGCAACACTGAAAAATAAAAAATATTAATTTTTTTATATGTCATAAATTATCATTGATGACAGTAAGCGTGCATAGAAATGTCTGTATTTTAAATTTCTCGATTATTTTATTTTTATAATATTGACTTTTTTATTTATTTATTTATAGGTAAAAAATCATATAAAATAATTTAATAAATAAATAAATAAATAAGTAAATAAATTCATTTTATCCATCTTTATTCTGTCAATTATTTATTAATGACAGAATTATTTGATAAATATTTTTTACAGTGTTTTCAAGTTGAAAAAGTAACGCTGATAATTGTGATGATACAATTTAAATAAATAATTAATTAAATTAACGCTATTTAAACATGCTAATAAAGTATTTTAAGTATATTTATTTACAGTTAAAAATAATGTTAAAAATTTTATCGAATTAAAAATGAAAAATGCATGTTTTAAAATAAAAAAATATCTTCACGAGCCGCCCTTTCAACCTTGGCATGTCCTCGTGCTGCCTATCAAATATATTGAAAGTCAAGCTAAGAGTATATATAAAAAAAAAAAAGAAAAAAAAATAAAATCCAGCTCCGTAACCGATTCGTATAAAATTTGCATCGCATTTTGCACGAAGACCTGCGCATCGAATCGGCCGATGACCGAGGATCGAGAGAGAATCAAAAAAAAAAATAAATAAATAAGCAAAAAACAAGTATCCTATAATGCACATGGTGCACATGAGGATGGTTAGAAAAGGTAAAATTTTCTTGTGCATGTACATAAAGTAAAATGAAAAAATAGTACAACGATAGAGGCCAATTCGTGTGTAACATGAACGGTAAATCAGTATGTCAATTTTACGTAATAGACATCTTAATTAGCTCAACAAAAAAAGTAAACAACAAAATAATATATACTTTTTAAGTTGATAAAAAAATTATATTAATATGCGTTTAAAAAATATTTACTTTGCCATTGCCATATTTTGATTTGAGTATTTATTTTACTTTTAAAATTGTAAAAAGTCATTAACTTGGAGAGTTGGCACTTTGAGAGTTGATCAACGTCGTCATTTAAAAATAAAATTAATTATTGTAATAAATTTTTTATGTAGCACGTGTTAAATTACCGTCTTGTTTTATTCATTTTTCGTTAAAAATATTCACGACTAATAGGCTAATACAGTATTTATTTGTACCAATGGGCTGATGTTGTTTTGTTTTCAATTTGACAAGTTTATAAAACCTTGGTGATCTTGGTTTTGTTGGATTTAAAAATGGCAAATGCGTAATTGATGTTATAATTTTAGCTGATAATTCAAGTTGAACTAATATATGAAGACTTTACAAATGACTTATTTTATACGACATAATTAATGCCCTGAAGTTGGATAATTACCGCCCCTTCTTGGAAAATTGATGATCTTCAACGCGGGAGCAACAGCAAGCCGGCTTTTCTGACCTCAGATCATTTTGTATTATATCGTCGATAGTTACATGCTTCGGGTTTATTTATTTTTTTATATTTTTTTTATATTTATTATTTTATTTTTTTTGCAGCTTTGTGCATGAGGGTTTGAACCAAGCTAACTGCTAGTAGCAGGACTCCAACTGATTGTACAACTCCATGGAACAATTCACCACCAAAGTTAAATTTCATTTATGAATGATTTATGGTAAGCTTAAAAAATAACAATAATAAAACTTACAAAAAATTAGTTAAATTAGCTGAATGTATAAAATTGTTATTAATAAATAAAAAGAAACAATTAATCATTTTAATACGACAACATTTTACGTCATTTCATTTCTCTTACATGACAATTCAAAATGAAAGTACTCGTGACATAGTCATATACAAATGAAAAATAATAAACAAAGTCAACAAAGTGAAAGTATTATATTTATATAAAAATAAATATAAATAAATTCATAAACAAATTACTTGAAGATGCGTCGTTGAACAATCGCACGCTTCAAATATTGCAAAACTTTTTTTATTTTATTTAACTTTATATTGTTTTTTTTGAGTGCCAAATTTTTCATTTATTTATTCAATTTATATTTTCAATATTCAACATGCAAAACACGTAACAATATAACTGCATAGCTTGTTAAAAAATTAAAAATATTTTTACTGTTGGAAAGACTTATGCTTACTGCTTATAATAGATTTTAACAAAAAAAAAAAAAAAATCATCAGTGTGGAGAGTTTGTTGGTACAATGGCCATTGCTGACAATATCGTGCTTTGTTTCTTCTTTTTTTACCTTCTGTTTTTATTTTTTATTTATTTTTTTCTTCATCTCAGTAGCTGAGCTTTTTAATTTGTTATTTTTTTAAATTTTTCTTTAATTTCTTTATCGCAATCTATTTGCGGTGCCGCATGTTTCAACAGCATAAAATGAATTTAATACGTGTATAGAAAGTCTTAGCGGATGTCCAGTTGTATATTATCTCATCGTTAATCATCATTTGAAAATGGAACGTACACATATGAAATTTTTAACACAGCAAAGTGTCAAATGTCCACTATGATATTTAATTTATTAACGTTTTATGCCATTTATTTTTATTATTATTTAGATTTTTTATCACTTCAACGTTCTACCCTCTATTTTATTTTACTTATTGATAAATATTTCAAAGAATTTTTATTTCTACACTCAATTTCTTTTATTGGAACGACTAATTAAGCTCTGTTAGAATTAACTGTTCGATTTACAACAATTCTAAACAATTAAAAGCAAAAATACCATTAAACTTTTTAGTCGAGAAGTTAAGTTAATGAGCCCTCAGGAAATAAATTAATCGAATCAAAATGTATTTTCACTTGTGTATCTTATTTTTTTCCCAGGAGAAAATAAATTCATTTTTCTTCTAAGCTATTCTTCTTGTTATTGATAAGAAGCCCTGTCATTTGAATAAAAAAATGAGAACTCGATCAGAAAGTGATCCATCGGTGTTGGTTTAAAATAAATATAACTACACTTTCATTTTTCCTTAATCTATTTCGATAAAGAAACATAATATTTCAATTTTACTTTGAACATAATCCTTCATTCACCGTTTTTCCATTACTTTCTATTCTCTTTTCCATTTATTCTAAAAAACATCAAAAAATAATATAAATATTTGTCTTATTTCTCCAAAAGTATTTTGATATTATTCATGAATTTATTTACCAATTCATCTATTTTAAAAAGTGAGAATAAAAAAATGAATCAATTAATTTTTCACGAATTTCTTATTCAAAAAAGAAAAGGGAAAAAATCAAATCATTTCTAAAATAAAGAAAAATATTTAATGATAATAATTACTAATATTAAATCACTTTATTAAAATATTTAAAAATAAAAATGGAAAATACATTTAATGTGTAAATAAAGTGTTTCGACGAAAGCAATAAATTGTCGGTTAAACATAACGGTTCACATCAACTTGACGCCTTTATAAAAAATAAATTTTTCTAATCACAAACGTCGTCGAATAGATAAATCATGACATTAAATTTTACCCCCTGGCCCTCACACAACATATATGCTAATTTATTTATTTTTTTTATTTAACCACATGTACATTTATTTCGCCTCAGGCATTTAAGAAAAACTCCCCAGTACAAATTATAAACAATGAAATTTCGATTGTTACAATGAATTGTGTATTTTTTTTCTATTAAACAATGCAAAAAAGATTAATCTATCAATGTTAAATATATATATTCTCAATAATAAAACAATGAGAGTATAAAAATTATGTATACTCTTGAAAGACAGAGCCACAGGTGATTTAAATAACAAAATGAATATTAATAATTCAAAAAAATTAATCATCAATTGACAATGATCGATAAAATCAAATAATAAATTACAATTATTTCAATGATAATAAAATTTTATATTGAAATTATATTCGACCATCATTTAAAGGTCAATTTATGCAAAAATATAAATTTAAATTTTCAATAATACATTTTTTTTCCAATGTAAAATTTATATTTTTAAATATTAATTGATTTTTTATTTCAAATTATTATTATATTATATTTTATACAAACAAATTTTGCCCATCGATCCTTTTGATTCGAAAAAAAATATTTTTTTTTAAACTGGAAAGACTAAATTAAAGTCCTTTGAAATTCACAGAGGTGATATTTTTCGTTTTTTTAATTTTCCAAATTTTTATGATTGAAAAATTTAATTGTTGACATTTTTTGATAGAAAAAAGGCTTCGCTCATCAATCCTGAGCTCAAAAATTATTTTTTTTTAATACTAAAAAGACGAAATTGAAGCCCTTCCAAATTCACAAAGGTGATATTTTGTTGAAAAGTATATTTCAACTTGAAAATTATTTAAATCCATTTAATCTGAATTAATTCAAATTTTTCTATGATAAATTTATTGTCATTGTCTATGCGGTTAATATTTGTTGAAATATAAAGTTGTTGTTGTCGTTGTTTTTATTTGAGCAAAACACGACAAGATTTTATATTTTCATTGTCGACAATAAGACGTGGTATAATGAATTTCAAAGGTACACGTTTAGCGATTATGTCGTCGTGTGTGGGCTTTCATGGTTACTTGTTGGTCCCGCACATTAAAGTAACATTGACTTTCTCATGGTATTATGTTTGGCTAGGTAACATTATAAGCTACTGATGCTGCTTCTAGTCGCTCCTTAACAATTCCACGATTGTCAAGATGAAAATATATTTATATAAATAAAATTTACAATGAAAATTATTAAACAGAATAAATCATATGTATTATGATCAAATCATTATATTTAATTTATTCTTTCATATAATTAAATTTTCATTATTATTTTACAATTTTTAATTAAAAAAAAACAAAACAATATATATAATTATTTAGAAAATATAATTTAAAAAAAAAATTAAACAAACAAAGGGTTAATAATTAATTGATCAAATGAATTTTATGAATCAAATTATGATGAATTATTATACAATTTATCATGTTGAATTTCTTTTATTGTGTAAGGCTTATATTAATGGAATAGAAATTTTTTATTATGATAAATTTGAAATATGCATGTAAAGCAGATTTGATATCTCAGAGATTAATGTCAACGTGGAATAAATAAATAAATTACAAGTTAAATCTCTGGATTATTTAAAAATCAATTTTTCATTTTGTCCATTCTTTTTTTCTCATTTACTGTCAGTTTTGAGTACTTTTTTTTTTTTTCATGTTTTTAATGTCACTTCTGTGTACTAATTTACACCTGAGACTACATGCCAAATCTGATAATTTTAAAACCATTATCAACTTTTATAAAAGAAAGTCTTTGAAATCACACAAAAAAATCATAATAAAATGTAAAATTATATATTTTTTTTTAATAAAATTAAATATTTTATTGAAAAAAATTATAAATTATTCAACATTGGTCTTGACATGTTGAACCTTGGGATTTGCATATAAATTTTCATACAAGATTATGTAATTGTCACGAAGCTGAACCATTCGGTGCCAGAGATTCATATGTGTAACCTCTTCAGCACTGCCAGTCTTCTCATCAGTAGTAATCTTTAAATGAAAAAAAATAAAATAAAAGCCATTAGCTAATAATCATTAAGCATAAAAGTGTGTGTGTTGAATAATAACAAGTTAAATATTCACTTTGTCGGCTTCACGTGCACGATTGACCTGAAGATACTTGAGATGAAAAAATAGCTCATAAGCCCAACAATCAATGGTCTCGGTATTTCGTGTTGCATTTGCCAGCTCCAATGATATCTTGGTAGAACTTGTTGCAAGTGTTTGAAGCCATCGCTTAAGCTAAAAAATAAAAATACCATAAAAAAAACAAAAAATAATTTATTAAATACATAAAAAATAAATGGAAAAAAAATTCCTTTTTATTATAAATTTTTAATTACATTCAATAAAAATTAATACTTACTGTTGTTGTATCACTTATAAGCTGAACAGCAACAGGTCTCATGACACTTATAAAATTACCGACAAGAGTTTTATCTTCTCTGAGTGATGTAACACAAGTTGAAAGTGAATTACTCCAATCTGCACATGGGCCACACTGAGCATTCTTCAATTCTCTTCTGTTAAAAAAAAAATATAATCACAAAACAAACAATAAAAATTAAAAAACTAATATCATTAAAATGATCATGCACATTTAATGATCAAAAGAAAGTGTACAATAATATGTCTACATCGATGAAAAGATCAAAGAGCAAAGAGTAAAACAAAGAAATAAAAAACAATGATTTTATTTTGTTCCATATGCAAAGGTAGATATTTGTGGTGAAAGGATATTGTAAAATAACTGACAAATTATTAAAATAAAAATATCAAAAAATAGTATTACAAACTGACCTTTGAAATATCATAGATATAAAACGTTCAGCAAGATAACACGAGGGTGTTATTATCATACTTTTTGTGCAAACAATAAATTTACGTGCAATAAATGCAAGCATATGTCCAAGTGCACTTGAACGTCGACGATTAATAACCCCATGATTATTATTTTTCATATTATTATTACTATAAATACGATAATAACGACGTTTATTAATTCCATGATGTTTATTATTACGTTTACGTTCATATGATGATGATTTTGTATAATAACTTGATAATGATGTCACGTCAAATTTTGATTTTAATAATTTACCTGTAGCAAGTAAAAGTTGAATTATACAAATTATTATTAGGCATAATTTGTTATTTTAAATTACGATTAGTATCAGCTGCTGATGTTGTGTCATATTCTCCAATTGTTGATGATATTGATCGACATTCAGGCATACGATTAATTGTATGTGCATCTGTACTGCCAGTTTTTATACTAGATGGTGCATAAATTTCAATGATACTATTTAAATCTGTTATTTTATCTGGAAAACTCTCAAGACAAATAACAGCCTGAAAATTAATCATTCAAATATCATATATGTCGGAGAAAATACACATTTTATTATGCAATATTTCATACATTTCACTGACACATTATGACATGTTGCAATTTAAATATATTTTTTAGATAAATATAAGGGGAAAGTTTTTCATGATAAGAATTATTCTCAAGTTACTCAAACTTGTCATTATTATTGTTGTTATTTTAAAGGTAATATTAGTTTTTTAAATTTATATTTTATACAAGTACATTACCTCTTTTTGCAAACGTTCAAGACAAGTCATCACGACTTCTTTCATCTGGACTTTATCAGTCATATTTGAAAAATTCATTAAATTATCCCACGTGAATTTGGAAAACTTTTTTCATTTTTATAAAACAAAATTTAGCTATCACGCGTGATCATTAATTTAATGCATTTTATATATTAAATATATTTATATCAAGTTTTTATTTTTCTTTTACTTAAATATATATATTTTAATTTTGAAGAATAATTTTTTAAAAAAATGAATAACAGTGTTGATTGAAGTCAGCAACGTTTAATATTAAAAATCAATTTTTTGTTTTTTAATTTCTTCTTTTATTTTTTTTTTATTTATAAATTTATTTTGATGATAAAATGGTGGCACACCTATGCAGTTAGTTTAAATAAGTCTCTGTATATATTTTTATTGATAAAAAAAAATTAAAACTGGTAAAAAGTGTTGAACGAGTATCGACCCCAACTAACCTACGTTAATCGCACACGTTGATGTTGATATGTATAGATACACAAGTTGCTTTTGTAAGCCCGATAAAAAATAATTTAAAAAAATCATTAAAGTCGGTACCCCCTTGTTCGTATTTGAGAAAAAAAATTTATTATTTTAGAAAAAAATAATAGACAAACAAAAAAGTCGAGTCTCAATCGTGCGAACCAACGGTAGTCACGATTTATGATTACGGTTACTCGTTTGTGAGATAAAGACAATAAGAGGAAGTAAATTTATAAACAAATGAGGATAATTGATAAATTAAGAGAAAATAATTAAATAAAAAAATAATAACTGGATGTATATATTCAGGAAATTTTGTTGATTAACACAACAGAGAAAATAAACTTGACAAAAGAAAAAACAACGGAAGTGTTATGATTTTAATGACTGATAATTAAAGCTGTACTATGATAACAAAATAATAGCGTCTTATTAATTGATGATGTGATTGATTCGCAAGATATATAGCAATTGCTTTTGATAATCTGCAAACATTGCAGTTATGAAAATGAAAAAATAATATCAAATTTATACTTATAATCGTCGTGGCAGAGAGCAGAATTTTTTGCCATGTGGAGCAGTGGGTGTGGGTACTTGTGAATGATAAAATAAAAAAGTAAGAGTATAACTTTGTTCATTGTTTGTGACATTATGGTAAACGAGTGGACGTGCTATTCAACTATTGTCGTGTAACGCGTGTCACAGAGTTAAGGATAGTCGTGATTACCAGAAAATAAAAATAAAATTAAATACCTGGTTAAACATAGAGGCAAAAATATATTTAAATAATCATTTTTTTTTCAATTTAATTATTATTTACTGGCTCATTTAAACAAATTTTAAATATAAAAAAAAAAATCATTAAAAGAATTTTTATTTAAAGAGTAAATTGGGCGAAAGAAAATTGTTAATTTTTGTTAATTTATTTATTCATTTTTTTATTTTTTTTTAATGTAAAATTTAATGTAAAGATTTTTCTTCTTTTAAATTAAAATAAAATAATAAATTTTTTTGTTTTTTATTTTTCAATTAAAATATTATTAAGGGAAAGATAAAAAATTGAATGAAAAAAAGAGTTAATAAATAGTGCAACGGTTTCAAAACCGCATAATTAAAAAAAAATTGCATATAAAATACAAGTTGTGATTGAACCATTATTTTCTTTCGTCCTCATTTAAAAATTTCAAAGTAGTTTATAAATAAAGTAATAAAAAAAATTACAAAATTAACCAATAGATTATTGAGTTACAAACAAACATTAACCACACAGTTGGATGTGTCTTTATATTCAATATCCAATATCGGTAATGAGAAAATCGAGAGGATATACTTGAAATAAAAATGTGCAACAGTTGAGCTTACTTCATGATTTTACGCAATCGACAATGTATTTTTTAATCGTAATACATATATACCTGGTTTTTAACGGGCGTATTTGTTCGTGTCATTGTGCAACTCGTTGTCACGATCGCAACAACAACTGGATTTAAATCTTTTCATTCGGCTTTTACATATAGATCCTTTATTCAGATGATCTATTGATCCATCGTCAATCATTATTCTTATATTTTCTATCGTTAATGTCGATCGTTCTTCCAATCATAATCATTCTGCACTCAATAAAAATTATTCATAATGCATTTTATCTCGCATATAGATTTTTGTAGTTGCCTTTTTTCTTTTTTCATTTGCTACAAAGACTCCTGCAAGAATAAAAAAATTTAAATAGATCAACAAAACTGCATAATAAATTAAATGAAATTATATTTATCCTGTTAAAAATATTTATAAAATGTAATAATCCGAAACTCTAGTATATAAATTAATGCAAAAAAAAAAACAATAAAATTACTTGAGTTTTAAAATAAAAGCGTGACTTGACTTAAATTTTTGTAGCAACTTTGTTGCATTGAGTTGGTGCACGCGATGTTGATAAAAAAAAAAAAAAGTAAATGAAAAAAGTTTAAGGTATTTACTCACCCTCGGGTGAATAATACGCACCCTGATGCTACGATCGATGTCAAGTAAATTTATATTTCCAGATCATCTACCTATTTATAAGTGTATGTACATAAATGAGTGCGTATTTCAAGCAGAGGATATATTTTTCATTTGAATTTTTATCTGTATCTGAAACACGCAAGGTTAGTGTCCTTTTATTTAAAAATATTTTAAATACATTTATAAAATACATACGTGTTTAAATGTTTTTGTTTTTCAAAAAAAGTTTGAATTCCAAATAGATACATATGTAAAATATATGATTGAATAAAAATTTAATTCTGCGAAACGATAGATTTGTATAATTAATTTAAAATAATTAAATTTGTTTTATATTTATGTGGAAATTAGAATATTTATTGTAATTTAGATCCATGCTATGAGCTATGAGCCTATAGAGTCAGATACCTGCATAAGACATACCCTCAATTCCTTGTTTTCCATTTATTTAATAAACAAAAAACGCGTAGCTGAAAATTCTTGAAAATTGGTAAATATATAAAGCAAACCACCCTAGATATTATCCGTACTTCATTTTCTCATTCGTAATTTTATTTGTCGAGTTGAAAGCTATGAGCCTATATATGAGCCTGCATAAGACATACGGTATGTCTTATTCAGGCTCATATAGGCTCATAGCTTTCAACTCGACAAATAAAATTACAAATGAGAAAATAAAATACGGATAATATTCAGGAGGGCTTGCTCTATATATTTACTAATTTTCAGAAATTTTCAGCTACGCGTTCTTTGTTTATTAAATAAATGATATGTTAAATAATAAAGACAAGCTATTGAGGGTGTGTCTTATGCGGAAGGATTCGCTTCATATATAAACAAAGAACGCGTTGCTGAAAATTTCTGAAAATTGGTAAATATATGAAGCAAACCTTCCTGAATATTATCCGTATTTAAATTTTTCAATCGAAAATTTTTTTGGCGAGTTGAAAGCTATGAGTCGATGAGCCTGCATAAGACATACCCTCAATTCCTTGTCTTTAACAAATTAAATAAACAAAGAACGCGTACTTGAAAATTTTAAAAAATTGGTGAATATATAAAGCAAACCACCCCGGATATTATCCGTATTTTAATTTCCCAATCGTAATTTTTTTTGTCGAGTTGAAAGCTATGAGCCTCTATGAGCCTGCATAAGACATATTCTCAATTCCTTGTCTTTATTTAATAGATAAAAAACGCGTAGCTGAAAATTCCTGAAAATTGGTAAATATATAAAGCAAATTTCCCTGAATGTTTTCCATATGGAAAAATGACAAAAACATCGAATATTTTTTCAATTATTTTATGTTTGTAATACAAATCAAATTTAGCTTCATCAGAGTTTCAAACAAATATAAAATCCAGGACTCGAGGAGGTATATTTTTTCGTGGGGAAAAATTAATGGTACTTGTGAAATAACATGAGTAATAAGGAAGCAACAATAATAAGTCAGTGACAAGATATGTATGTGATTTTATTTTATGCAGTAATAAAACTCTGACAATAATCAGCTGAAAATAACAGACTGAGATACTATTCACTGTCTTTTTATTCAACCATTCATTAGCACGCCAAGATGTTAAATCTTTTATAAACCCAATTTAAAAATATTTATATCATTCATTTTTTTCTTCTTCTCGACACTTTAATTTTTTATTTGAAATAAAAATCGGGTATCAAGTGTCATCAAGTAGAAAAGCCAAGTACCGTTATGATGGAGATTATGATAGGAACGTGTTGATAGTTAGCCACAATTATATTATTTTTTCGCAACATTCTCATGTTTTTTCCTTAAATATCCAGTATCATTTTTCATTTGGAAAAAAAATTAATAAAAAAATTAAAATGTCAACATAACGCTAACAGTAGTTTATATTTATCATCAAAAAAAAAAAAAAAAAATAAAAATAACATCTAAAAATAAAAAAAAAATAAATTTAAAAATA
>JAPYYR010001840.1:0-12646 GCA_030523065.1 Aphidius colemani
TACAATATTTGAAAGAATTTGAAGAATTAAACAAATTAAATTTGAAATAATAAAAACATGGGGTCATTACAGTACGACGACTAATTGATTGATTTTTAAATTAATTAATTTTGATTACCTGCAGTAGTGTATTTTATTTTGTAATGACTTTGATATTGTATTTTTTAAAACTTAAAATTTTATCATATTGCTAATTATATGAATGAAAATAAAATGATAATGCAATTGTTCATCAACCGATGGATAATTATCTAGGTCAAATCACGTAATTAAATTATAATACTTGATGTACTAATTTCCGCTACATGTTACATTTTTTTTTAATAGAAAGTTTATAAATTTTCATTTTTATTCCTTTCAATTTCATTCTAATTTCGTTTATCTTACTTTTTCTTCTCTTATACATAAAGATAATATATCAATTTGAGGATATATTTTATTTTTTTTCTGGTTAATGCCTTGAGATTTTGAGGCCATTCAACTTGAGCACGTTGGATCAATTCACTTATTGAGTGAACTTGTTTATGAATGTTGGCAATTGTACAGAATAAAAAACCTAGTAAAATGGAATAAAATAAAAATAGTATGTAATAGTTGGGGATGTTGGAAAAGAAGAGAGAAAGGTAAATATCTGCAAAACATTGCGCAATGCGTCTTACTGGTTTGTTGTAATCATTTTTTTATTTTTGGGGAGGTTTATTTTATGGTGCATTTTAGGGGTGGTCAACTTAATCCAATATAACAAGAGCAGATGCTGATGCTGACAAAATCACAGTATGAATAATTTTAGGCTTTAAAACCAGATGGAAGTATATAATGGTCTCCCTTTCTGTTAAATCATGTTCATTGTGTATTTTATTCTCAAGTATTATTAACCGTTTTAACTTGTTCCCCACACTAGAATTATTATTATTTTCAATTTAACACAGAAAAATAATACAATTAATTTCTTAATCAAATTCAAACATCAAATATTTTTCTTCTCAAGGCTTTTTTTTTTTTTAACCTTGTGAATCTTTTATTTACCAACCTCAATTAAATTATAAAATTATTTTTTTAAATAATTAAATTAATACAACAACATTGTCATCAATTAAATTAGATTTTTGATTTTTTTTTTTATCAATTTAATACGGGTTAATATAAAAATAATACTTTATTCTCTTTAATTGAAAATAAATAACGAAAACTATAAATTAATTTAATTCAAAAACGAGTTGACAAAATATTTTTATAATTTTTTATTAAAAAAAAGACTATTTTTAATGATAATTTTATCTTGAAATCTTTTTAAACAAGTACACACCTTGATAATCTAATCTAAATTGATCCAAAAAGATAACCAACTACTTCAAAGATGTAAAAAAAAAAAAAAAAAAACAATTAAGATATTTCTGTATACAGAGGGAAATGTAAAAGTTGAAAAAAAAAAATGTTTAGGAGAATATTTGTTGGTTTATTTAAAATAAAAAATGGAAAAATTGAAACAAAACAGACTTTTGTTGATCTGGCATTTCGTGCCGGATGTAATGGGTCGTTTGGAAAGCCGGATAAGAGGTCGAGGGTGATGCTCGAGTTCCCCAGGAACACGAACACTTGAATATTATCCCGTAGCGCCACTCGAATTTCTCAAACTCAGCCTCTTTAATTTTTATTTTTATTTTTCAATATTTTTTATTCATATCCCCTTTTTTTTTTTATTTTCTCTCACAGCAGTTTTTTTTTTAAATTTTATTTTTATTCATTTTCCATTTATTTATATACCAAAACTACGTGCCTCTGATTATTTCTCTGATTGTATTTTCAAGTATATGCTTGTTCAGTTATTTTTCACTCAATTGACATATTAATTGAGGGTGCTTATTTTATTTATTTTTTAAAATTTTATTATTATTCTATTTTAAAAATAAACTTTATTATATTTTTTTTTACAGATACAGACACCCTTCAAGAGCCAAAATTTGTACTACAGCCTTCCGGTGTTAGTAATATAGTCATTGAAAATAGCACAAAATTTTTACAATGTGTTGCAAGAGGTAAATATTTTTAAAAATAATTATTTATTTGATAAAACTTGAATTTTAATTTTTTTAAAAAACAATAAATCATGTTCAAACTGAGAAAAAACCAAAGTATTTACTTAAAAATTCAAATAAAAAATAATTTTTCTAATATAGTTAATAATATTTTTGATAAAATTATTATTATTTTCGATAAAATTTAAAAACAACCTGCTGAATATTAAATGATATAAAATAACCATCTTGCCAATATATTTGCAATAAATAAAAAAAATTTAACATGAGGCAGATACCTCATGTTACTTGTTAAAATCGGACGATCAAATGACTCGCATAGGTGAAAGAAGCCTCTTAAATTCCAATTTCCCTCCCTCAAGTAATTTGATAACAGTCTGATGCATGTCACATTATATTTTAAAATTTGTTTATTTATTAATAATGTTATTTTTTTTTTTTTCAAAGGTTCACCACAACCAAAATACAGATGGTACAAGGATGGAAAACCATTGTCAAATGAATTAACAACTGAATCATTTTGGCGTATTCAAAGTCCAAAAAGAAATGATGCTGGTATATATTATTGTGTTGCAACAAATGAAGTTGGTTCAATATTTAGTGAAAGAGTTAAATTCACAGTTGCATATATGGGAATATTTAAAGAACAAAATATTATACCAATGAATGTATCGTATGGTGATGCTGTTGTATTAAACATGCCATTTATTGAAAGTAATCCAGTACCAGTTGTAACATGGCTGCATAGAGATCATCCAGTACGAGATTACACTATAAAACATATTACAAGTAAAAATAAATTAATAATATTAAGTGCATCTGAAAGTGATAATGATTTTTATCGTGTTAGTGCAATGAATCTTGATATTGGTAAACAAGAATATTCATCATTTATTAATTTAAGTGTTACTGGTGATCAAAATAATGAAATAATACCAAAAATTATTATTCCACCAATTAATATGACTATTATTAAAAATCAACAATCAGTACCATCATTAGATTGTATAGCAAATGCTAAAACATTGTATGAATTAAAAACATTATGGACAAAAGATGGTGTACCAATTGAAAATTCAAATGTATTATATAAATTTAATGATGATTGGAATCGTACATTACAATTAATGTCACCAGATTTAACTTATACTGGTGTTTATACATGTTGGGTTAGTTTGATAACTGGTGAATATCCAATGATTAATGCAACAGCTAAAGTTGATGTTATTGAAAAGCCAAAATTTTTGACTGAATTAAATAGTGAAACACTTGGTGAATATGGTAGCTCTGTTAATATACCATGTAATGTTATTGGTGTACCAATGCCAAATATATCATGGTTTCATAATGCTGAATCAATCAATAAATTTAGTAATAATAGGTATGTTTTTTCAATTAAATTAATCATTATGAAAACCATTGAAGCATGATAAAATATAAACATAATAATCGAATGGCAATTTTTAATTAGCCAAAAATTATGACAACAGTCTATCATAAGATAAATAAATAAATATTTCATTTAGCAATTTATTTATTACTTTAAATTTACTTTTATCATACATCTTGGATAAATTTAAAATTAATTCATTTAAAAATCAATTAATTAGTCATCGGATTGTAATGAGTCATTGTTTTTATTATTTCAAATTTAATTTTTTTTAATTCTTCAAATTAAATTCTTTATTTTAATTTATTATTATATATTATTAATTTAGTTGTTATTATAAATTTTGGATAAATATGTAATTTATTTATTGCAGATTTCAAATTGAAGAAAATGGATCGTTGACAATAAAACGTTTGATTATGGAATATGCTGGAATGTTTCAATGTTTAGCATCAAATGATGCTGGTGAAACGTCAAGTTATACTTGGCTTAAAATCAACAGTAAGTTTTTACTATAATAATTATTTCAAATATATATTTTAATTTATTTCTAATAAATTACTAATTAAATACTAATAATCAAAATAACTGTCTCTAATTAAATCTAATTAAATCAAAAAAAAAAAAATATTAACACTTTTCGGGAATACATCTTATTTTTAGCAACGAAAATATTGAAGCGTTCACCACGTAGGGCTATGATTGGTGGATATCGTGTTGTCAGGATGCGAGAATCAGATCGACACTTTGAATTCACACAATATCCAGAGAGTAAGAACCTGGCGATCAGAAAATGAATATAAATTAATATCTTTTATCATTATTTTGTTGTTTTTTTTTTAATTTATTTTTTCGTTTTGCGTTTTGTAAATATATATATATTTTTTTTTGTTTTTTTTTGTTTCTCTCATGAGTTGTTACTTATTATTTTTCACATTCTGTAGCTGGATAAGAACGTCTGATCACCTAGCCACAGCTTGGGCAACGTGTGCAACCTAATTTTACTCTGTTTTTTTTTACTCTATGCATCTGTTTGTTTGTTTTTTTTTTAAATATTTATTCTTGCATGTTAACACGCATAATCACGTTAATAAAATGTATTATTCACTTGATATAAACATTGATATTTGAAATAAAAATTTTAAATTTCCAAATTGCAATTTATTAAATGATTAATTTATGTATTTTTTATTTCAGCATCAACACCAATATTAGAATCATTTCCACGTAATATGACTGTTCTTGATGGTAAAGATGCAACATTTACATGTCGTGCTGTTGGTGCACCACAGCCAAATACAACTTGGTATTTTAATGATACATCTGTATTGGAAATTGCTGGACGTGTTCAGTTACTTGATTCCGGTGATTTATCCATAACATCTGTAAAATTAAGTGATGCTGGAAGATACACTTGTGTACGTCAAAATGGAGTTGGTTCAGTAAATGCATCAGCATATTTATCTGTTCATATAAGAACTCAAATAATACGTCCACCAATGGATACATCAGTGTTACTTGGTCATACAGCAAAGTTGAATTGTATGGTAACAACAGATCCAAGTATACTATTTGACATTGATTGGTATCATAATTCACAATTAATAAATACTCATACAAATACAAGAATTAAAATGGAAGCATCAGGTGGTCTTGAAATAATAGCTGTACGTCCAATTGATGTTGGTGAATATACATGTACAGTTATATCACCAGGTGGTAATGATACACGTTCAGCACGTTTATCAGTTATTGAATTACCATTTGCACCAATAAATGTTATTGCAAATCATGTTGATAATTTATCATCACGTATAATAAATATAACATGGGTACCTGGTTTTGATGGTAATAGTCCAATAAATAAATTTATTATTGAAAAACGTATTGTACCAGAAATGAGTCCAATTGTTGATAGTTTATCAAATTGGATAATTGAAAATAATAATATATCATCAATAAATAGATGGATATTATTAGAAAATTTAAAAGCAGCAGCTGCATATCAGTTTCGTGTAACAGCTGTTAATTTAGTTGGTGAAGGACCACCATCTGAACCAAGTAATGTTATAATATTACCACAAGAACCACCATCAGGTTCACCTATTGGTTTTGCTGGTAATGCACGTTCAAATTCTGAAATAATAACACAATGGCAAGCACCACTTGAAGAACATCGTAATGGACAAATAATTGGTTATATATTACGTTATAGATTACATGGTTATTATGATAAAAGTCCATGGATTATACAAAATATAACAAATGAAGCACAAAGAAATTATCTTATATCTGATTTAATAACATGGAAAGATTATGTTGTACAAATTGCTGCATATAATGATAAAGGTATTGGTAAATATACTGATGGTTTAATTATTAAAACAAAAGAAGGTGTACCAGAAGCACCACCAACAAATATACAAGCAAAATCATTGAATTCAACATCAATTAAAGTATGGTGGAAACCACCAAATCCACAAAAAATAAATGGCATCAATCAAGGCTATAAAATACAAGCATGGATTAATAATAATAATGATGATATTATTTATAAATGGATTAAAGTACCACCAAGTTTATTTGATCCATTAGCTGAACAATCAGCAATAATAAATGATTTAAAAAAATATACATTATATAATATAACTGTACTTTGTTTTACTGAACCTGGTGATGGTGAAAAAAGTCAACCAATTGAAATAAGAACATCCGAAGATGTACCAACAGAAATAACAAATTTACAATTTCATAATATTAGTGATCGTTCATTAACTGTAACATGGAATAAACCAAATGAAATAAATGGTGTATTATTAATGTATCAATTAAAATATAACATTATTAATAATATTGATACAATGAAAATTGTTAATTTAACATCAAATGAAACTAATTATATTATTAATAATTTACAATCAACAACACATTATAAAATTGATATTAATGCATGGACATCAATTGGTCCTGGTAAATCAAAAATAGCAACAATACAATCTGGTATTGAACCAGTACTACCAGAACCACCAACAAAATTAGCATTAAGTAATATTGATGCATTTTCAGTTGTATTACAATTTACACCTGGTTTTGATGGTAATTCATCAATAACAAAATGGTTTATTGAAGGACAAACAAAACGTAATTTAACATGGTTTAAAATATATGAAGTTAGTGATCCAACTGCAAGTACAATAAAAGTAAATAATTTAATACCATTTACAATATATAAATTACGTTTAATATCATGTAATATTGTTGGTTTATCAAAACCATCAGAATCAACAAAAGAATTTCAAACAATACAAGCACCACCATCACATCCACCACGTAATGTTACTGTACGTGCAATGAGTGCAACTGAATTACGTGTACGTTGGATACCATTACAACAAGTTGAATGGTATGGTAATCCACGTGGTTATAATATAACATATAATGAGCTACGTACAAATACTGTTAAATCAATATCAATTGATGATCATACAGCAAATTCATTTATATTACTTAATATGGAAGAATATGAAGTATATACAATAACAATGCAAGCATACAATGATGTTGGTACATCATTAACAAGTCCAATTGCGATTGAAAGAACACGTGAATCAAAACCATCAATGGGACCATCAAATGTTGATGCAAATGCAACATCATCAACAACAATATTAGTTAAATGGACAGATGTACCAATAAAACATCAAAATGGACAAATTGAAGGCTATAAAGTATATTATGGTGCTAATGACAAATTACCATTTAAATATAAAAATATACCAAATAATAAAACATTTACAACAACATTAACTGAATTACGTAAATTTGTTACATATCATATACAAGTATTAGCATATACAAGACTTGGTGATGGTATATTATCAACACCATCAATACGTGTACAAACATTTGATGATGTACCAGGACCACCATCAAATTTATCATTTCCTGATGTATCATATACAACTGCTAGAATAATATGGGATACACCAGATGATCCAAATGGTGAAATATTAGGCTACAAAGTATCATTTAATTTAAATTCATCATCAATAGAACAACAACAACAACAACAAATTTATACTAAAGAATTTTCAGCATCTGATCGTACATTTAAAGCTGATAATTTAGAATCAGAAAAATATTATATGTTTTCAGTAACAGCTAAAACAAAAATTGGATGGGGTAAAACAGCATATGGTATTGTATTAACAACAAATAATCGTGATAAACCACAATCACCATCAAAACCATTAATATTACGTTCACAAATACAAAGTAGACAAATAACATTTTCATGGACACCTGGACAAGATGGTTATGCACCATTACGTTATTATACTATTGAAAAATCAGAAAATAATGGACAATATCAATTAATTAATGAAAAAATTGATCCATCATTAAATTCATATACAGCAATAAATTTAAAACCATTTACGTATTATAAATTTCGTATACAATCAACAAATGATATTGGACCATCTGAATGGAGTGATGAATCACAAATAATACAAACATTATCAGCATCACCAGATATTGGTATTAGTAATTTAAAAGTTGTACCAATAACAACAACAAGTATTGAAGTACATTGGGATGCTATTGATGAAATACATTGGAGTGGTGATTTTAATACTGGTGGTTATCGTATTGTTTATCAGCCAGTTAGTGATTATCCAACAGCAATACAATTAACACCTAAAAAAGATATTATTGGTATTAATAATACAAATATGGTATTAACTAATTTAATGGAAAATCATAATTATGAAATTATTGTATTACCATTTAATTCAGAGGGTGATGGTCCACCATCACCACCAATAACTGTTTACGTTGGTGAAGCAGTACCAACTGGTGAACCACAAAATGTTAATGCAACATCATTATCATCAACTGAAGTATTATTAAAATGGACACCACCAAATATTAATATGCAAAATGGTGATTTATTGGGTTATAAAATTTTTTATATTGTTATTAATTCACCACAATTATTATCAAATAATAATAATAAAAAACAAGAAGAAGAAATTGAAGTTGTACCAGCATCATCATTACAACATAATTTAGTATTTTTAGATAAATATACTGAATATAAAATACAAGTATTAGCATTTAATCCAGCTGGTGATGGACCAAGATCAAAACCAATTAATGTTAAAACTAAACAAGATTTACCAGGTATACCTGGTAATTTAACATTCACTGATATTACAATGACAAGTATGATAGTAACATGGGAACCACCAAAATTTAAAAATGGTGATATTAATGGATATATTGTGACATATGAAACGGCTGTACAAAATGATAAATTTAGTAAACAAGTTAAACAAACAGTTACTAATACAAGTTTTCTTGTTCAACCATTAGAAGAAGAAGTTATGTATACATTTACTGTTAGAGCATTGACTATTGATCTTGGACCACCAATATCTGGTAATATTACAACTGGACCACAAGAAGGATCACCAAAGTCACCAACTGATCTTGTATTAACAGCAACACGTTCAAGTGTTGAACTTAAATGGAATAATGGTGCATCGGGTAAAGGGCCAATCATTGGTTATTACATTGAAGCACGAAGAAAAGGTAAAATTATTTATTTTATCAATTTTCTTTTTCTTTTTTTTTTACTATAAAAATATATTAAAATTTTTAAATTTAAACATCAGGTCTATTTTATTTTCTCTGTTATCTATATATTTTTGTTTTTTTTTTTTTTTTTTTTTTTTGTTCTTTTTCATACAAATACAGCCACGGAAAATTGGCAGCATCGTAAGTTTATTTGAAACAAAAAAACAAAGAAACACAATAGTCCCAATTTATTTAGAATTTATCAAATTGGTTTTTTTTTTTTTTTTTTTCTGCGTTTTACTAACAAAATTCTTGCATTTAATCTGCTTAGTTAACAAAATTTACATCCCTTATTAAGTTTATTTTCCTGAATGTAAAGTTTCTTATATTAAAAAAAAAAAATAGCTAATAAAAGGGTAAAATAATAATATATAAATTATTGTTCAACAGAGGATTCAAGATGGTATACAATTACAAAAATATGTAATGGACCACTTACTGATTATGCAGTTTCATATCAAACATTATTACCATCAACATTTTATCTGTTTCGTGTAATATCATATAATCAATATGGTATAAGTTATCCAGCGTATACACGTAATCCACAAGAAACAATTCAAACACCATCAAAATTATATCTTGAATATGCATATCTACAACATCGTCCATTTTATCGTCATACATGGTTTATGGTAACACTTGCTGCATCATCAGTTGTCATAATAATAATGATTGTTGCTGTATTATGTGTTAAAAGTAAAAGTTATAAATATAAACAAGAAGCACAAAAAGCATTTGAAGAATCAATGGCAATGGATATTGATGAACGTCATGAATCTGATATATCATTATATCGTACACGTTCATCTGGTACTGGTTTAAATATTGGTAATGGTTGTGGTACATTAGGAAAAAAAAATACATTAAATAGAAAAACAATACATCCACAATTGCCACCACCAATACATGGTAAATCACCACCAAGACCATCACCAGCATCTGTTGCATATCATAGTGATGAAGAAAGTCTAAAAGGATATGATGAAAATCCAGATGATAGTAGTGTTACAGAAAAACCATCTGAAATAAGTTCATCTGATTCACAAGTATGTTTATTTATTTTATATTATTTATAAATTTATTTATTTATTAATAATTAATAATTATTATTTTTATCATTTTTATTAGGCATCAGACAGTGAAAATGAAAGTGTTCAATCAGATCCACATTCATTTGTAAATCATTATGCAAATGTTAATGATTCATTACGACAATCATGGAAACGACAAAAACCAGTTAGAAATTATTCATCATATACAGATTCTGAGCCAGAAGGTAGTGCTGTTGTCAGTCTTAATGGAGGACAAATAATAATGAATAATATGGCAAGGTCTAGAGCACCATTACCTGGTTTCTCATCGTTTGTTTAATTATTTATATAAATTATTTAAACAAAGAAAAATGAAAGAAAAAATCATGCTATTTTAATGTGTGATATATATATATTTTTTTTTTTCAATATATTGTGATATACATCATTATTATTTATAATTGCTATTAATATTAATCATCAAATCAATTTTTTTGCTGATGCAAAAATAGGTAGAATGAGCTTTATATATATTTAATTTAATAACACATCATATCACTAATTGATTTAGATAGAAAAAAATAATAATATCAACGTGCCACACACAAATGAGCTTGAAAAAGTATAAATTTGACTTAAAACTATAAAAATTTGACTCAGCCATTTTTGTAAATTAAACATAGGCATCTTAATTTTATATACCAATGTACGATTTATTATTATAAAAAAAAAAGTAATGTCATATCAGTTAGAAAGGTTTTTTCAGGAATGAAATTTTAATCATAAATTTGTAAATTTATCATTATTTAAATTCAATTATTGATGATTATTTTTTATTTTAAAAGAAATATTTATTTTAATATGGCTATTTGTATATATTTCATGAAGTTATTGATTGAAGCATAAAAATAACATAGTTTCTTCAGGTAGAATTTAAAACTAAACTTTATAAAAACAGTCGTAAAATTTAATGTAAAAACTCTTCTTTTAAATCAGATTTTTACATTTTTCTAAATCATCATTCAAGTCTTTGAGTACTGCAAGAAATGTAAGCAATAAAAGCTAAATAATTTCTGCAATATTTAACTCAAAGCTTTCAGGTTTTAAGACTAAATTTAGAGCTTTTTTTTATATTGTTTGGTGCTGGTTTTAGATTCTGGCTAAAAAACCTATTTCTTTTTAAATTTTTGAATTACTAAAGACAATAAATACATACGAATATCCACATTAAAATAATAATTAATAATTTGAAAATAGAATATTTTTATTTATTTTAATTTATCAAAATTTTAATTTCTTAATAATTTTTTTTTATTTCAAATTTTGATAGATTTATAATAAACAAAAAAACTACATAATTTTTATGACATTCATTTTTAAATTATTACTCAATATGAATGACTAATAATAATTATTTTTATGTTATTAAAAAAAAAAATTTCTGAATCAACCAAATAATTAAATTTAAAAAAGAAAATAACAAGTTTGTAAATATTTCAACTGCACTTGACTTAATTTTTTATTTCTCTATTATTTTGTTGTTTTACTTTAAGTCAGCATAATATTAATCTAAGAGTTTTTTTTTTTTATTTTTTGTTTTTTTTTATGACCAATTGTTGGAGGATAGAAAAAGGCTGATTAATTTGTTTTTTTTTTTTTTATACTATTTTTGATTTTTGATAAAATCATGAAAATAATTCGACACTGCCCAAACCAATTAAAAATAAAACAAGTATTTATTTTATACTTGAAATAGATATTTCTTATAATTATTTATACTGTAGACATAATAATTTTAAAAAATGACAAATCAAGTGTTTGTTTTTTTTTTTTTTGCATCAATAAATGTTATTGCATTTAATTAAAATGAAAATTTTATTAAATATATAAAATTATACAAAGTATTTTTCACATTTATTGAACCATTTTTTAATATTTTCAGGTAATTTTGGATTAACTTGTTTTATTGTTGACCACAATGCAACATCAGCAATTCCAGGATAATAAAAACCAGTAAAAAAATTATCATTGTTATCTAATTTTTTGCTCAAAATTGATAAACAATTATTTATATTTTTTTGATTATTCTCAAATAATATGCTATGGCTTATATCAAGAATTGTATCAATTTTTCCAGTTTCAATGATATTTTCGCTATTTTCACCAAGTAGTCTGCTAAAATATCTCAGCATATTTATTTCACCCATTATTGGATAATTTTGTAATGCACTGACAATTAACTGACAGTCTGAAACTAAAATAACAAAACAAATCCTCAATAAAATATTCAATTCAAGTACTTAAAAATGTAATAATTTAATTACCATCTGCTTTCCAAATTAAGGAAATATTAATGAGACCTGGTTTTCCAGTTTCTTCAGTATTTTTAAAAATATTATCAACTGATTCTTTCATGTCAGATGATACATAACATTTTATTGGAAAATCAACATCATCCCATATTTTTTTGAGTGCAAGTATTGAGTAACATGGTTTTTTTGGATTTACATTTATCGTTACATCAACACTGACATGTTCCTAAAATT
>JAPYYR010001841.1:0-12641 GCA_030523065.1 Aphidius colemani
AATTTTTTATTAAACGAATACACCCTTAAATATATGATGGATACCCCAAAAATCGTCGAACTACCTATCACAGGCCGTGCCACCGTATTTCTAGTAATTATCTAGTGATGCAAGATCTATCGTCATAGTATGTTTATTTTTTTTTGTTCATTGTTGTCATTGCAATCGTTATTTGTTTGTGTTGAGCTACTGAAATAGTTTAAATAAATGACAGATATACAATAAACAATTAAAATTCCTCACAAGTATCGTTGTGTAAAGATGTCTATGTTGTACTGTTAAATATTTATAGTAAACATTTGATCAACGATATTAGATGATTTATATATATTTTTTGTGATAAAAAAAAAGTTATATACATAATGTTTCCTTTGAGAAATTCCGGCAAGCTAATGAAACAACCTGAAGTAAAAAAAAATAATTACAAAAATGTATCAAGGTAAGATTACAATTAGCCACTATAATGTAAATTAAATCAGTCAATAAGACAATAAATTCATGCCATTTTTATTTATTAAAAAGGGAAAACACAGCAGAAATGCGCCTCGAACAGGCAAAAGATAACATCAGAGTTGACAGTTTATACGGCTTTGAGCGCCTTACCGATGTCAGAGAACGTGTCGGTTACCTCATCAACATGCATGCTTCTGAAATAGCCGAGGAAGATAAAAGGATCATAAGCGGCATCGATTATTACTTCCTTGAAGAAGACTGCACGAGATTTAAAGTAACCATGCCATATTACCCCTATTTTTACATAAAATGTACACAAAACTGTGAAGCTGAGGTATCAACATATTTATCAAAAAAATATACCAGCACACTTGTTAAAATTGAGTGTGTTAAAAAAGAAGATTTAGACTTGCCTAATCATTTGATTGGGCTCCAACAAAAATACTTGAAATTGTCGTTTGCCAATCAAGCTGACATGCAAAAAGTACGAATGGATATAAAAAGAGCTGTCAAGTTGAATCAAGAACGTGCAAAAAGTCGCACGCATTACTCGGAATTATTAACAAGTACACTTCAGACAGACAAAGAAGAAGCTTCAATGAAAACCAACGTTGATCACATGGAAAATATTATAGACATTAGAGAATTTGACGTCCAACATCATGTCAGAGCCTCGATTGATCTTAATATATTTGTTGGTACCTGGTACTCTGTCAAGTATTGTGGAACTGAGCCACCAAGTATCGTTCGTCGTGAAGATTTGATAGAGCCAATTGAGCCAATTGTTTTGGCTTATGATATTGAAACTACAAAATTACCCCTTAAATTTCCTGATGCTAATTCCGATCAAATTATGATGATATCTTATATGATTGATGGTCAAGGTTTTCTCATAACAAATCGTGAAATAATATCTCAAGACATAGAAAGTTTTGAGTATACACCTAAACCAGAAATGGAAGGATTATTTACAGTGTTCAATGAGACTGATGAAAAAGCAACAATTCGTAAATTTTTTGATCACATTTTAGATGTTCGTCCTCATATTTTTGTTACATACAATGGAGATTTTTTTGATTGGCCATTTGTTGAAACAAGAGCCGCTATTCATGGAATGAACATGAAAGAATTAATTGGTTGGTCAAAGAGTCGTGAAGATGTATATGTTAGTCGCCCCGCAATTCATATGGATGCCTTAAGCTGGGTCAGAAGAGATTCATATCTTCCTGTTGGATCTCAAGGCCTTAAAGCTGTAACTAAAGCCAAACTTCGATATAATCCAGTTGAGGTAGAGCCTGAAGAAATGTGTCGACTTGCTGCTGAAGATCCAGTTACTCTGGCAAATTATTCAGTTTCTGACGCAGTTGCAACTTACTATTTATATCAAAAATACGTTCATCCATTTATATTTGCACTTTGTACAATCATTCCAATGGAACCTGATGAAGTTTTAAGAAAAGGTTCTGGAACACTATGTGAAACTTTACTAATGGTTGAAGCATTTCGGGCAAATATTATATTTCCAAATAAGCAAGAAGCTGAATTGAATAAATTAACAAGTGATGGACATTTACTTGATGCTGAAACTTACGTTGGTGGTCATGTTGAAGCACTGGAATCTGGTGTTTTTCGTGCTGACATACCGTATCGTTTCAAACTTGATACAATAGCACTTGATAAACTTATTGAGAGTGTACCTAAAACTTTAAAACACACTATACAAGAAGAAGAAAAATTGGATCTTAATTTGGTGACAAATTTTGATGAAGTTGTTGATGCAATCAAACAAAAATTGGGTGAGTTAAAGGCCGAACCATTACGACTAGAGCAACCGAGAATTTATCATCTTGATGTTGGTGCCATGTATCCTAATATCATTTTAACAAACCGACTTCAGCCATCGGCAATGGTTGACGAGACAGTTTGTGCTGCATGTGACTTCAATACGAGTAACGCAAAATGTAAGAGAACCATGTCCTGGCAATGGCGTGGTGATTATTTATCAGCAAGTCTTGGTGAGTATCAGAGGGTTCAACAGCAGCTTGAAACTGAAAAATTTCCTCCTCAATTTCCCGGTGGACCACGACGTGCATTTCACACACTCTCAAAGCAAGAACAGGCAGATTTTCAAAAAAAACGTCTCACAGATTATTGCAAAAAAGCTTATAAAAAAACAAAAGTCCAAAGAATTGAGGAACGTCAACAAACGATATGTCAAAAAGAAAATTCATTTTATGTTGATACGGTCAGGGCATTCAGGGATCGCCGATATGAGTACAAAGGATTAACTAAAGTTGCCAAGCAACAGGTTGCTGCTGCAACAGCAAAAAACGACGCAAGTGAAATAAAATCAGCTAAAAATCGTGAAGTCTTATATGATTCACTTCAGCTTGCTCACAAGTGTATTTTAAATTCATTTTATGGCTACGTAATGAGACGAGGATCACGTTGGTTCAGCATGGAAATGGGTGGAATTGTTTGTCTCACTGGAGCTCATATTATCATGAAAGCCCGTGAAATTGTTGAAAAAATTGGTCGACCACTTGAACTTGATACAGATGGAATTTGGTGTATTTTACCTGCATCATTTCCTGATAATTATGTCATCACTACAAATCATAAAAAAAAAATAAAAGTAACAATATCATATCCAAATGCAGTTTTGAATTTTATGGTTAAAGATCAATTTACAAATTCACAATATCATGAACTTGTTGATCCCATTGAAGGAAAATATGAAATACGGCAGGAAAATTCAATTTTTTTTGAAGTTGATGGACCATATCTTGGTATGGTACTGCCATCATCTAAAGAAGAAGGTAAAAGATTAAAAAAACGCTATGCTGTTTTTAATTTTGATGGAACTCTTGCTGAGCTGAAAGGATTCGAAGTAAAACGACGTGGTGAATTGCAATTAATTAAAATTTTTCAATCTTCTGTATTTGATTCATTTTTAAAAGGTGACACACTTGAAGAGTGTTATCAGTCTGTTGCCAAAGTTGCTGATTACTGGCTGGATGTATTATATAGCAAGGGTACTGATATACCAGATACTGAACTTTTTGAGCTTATCTCAGAAAACAAATCAATGTCAAAAAAATTAGAAGACTATGGATCTCAAAAATCAACGTCAATATCAACAGCCAAGAGACTCGCTGAATTCCTTGGTGGACAAATGCTTAAAGATGCCGGTTTGGCATGTAAATTTATCATATCAAAAAAACCATATGGTGCACCTGTTGCTGAACGTGCAATTCCTCTTGCAATATTCCAATCTGAGAACAATGTCAAAGGACATTATCTACGAAAATGGCTCAAAGAACCTGGTTTAGAAAATTTTGATATAAGAGAAGTACTCGATTGGAATTATTATATCGAGCGACTCAGTAGTACAATTCAAAAAATCATCACAATACCAGCAGCAATGCAGGGTGTTGCAAATCCAGTTCCAAGAGTCAAGCATCCAGACTGGTTGCACAAGCGCCTTTTAGAAAAAAATAATACTAATAAGCAGCGTAAAATTACAGATTTATTTAGCTTTGAACCAAGACAAATTGAAGAAACTAATGAAAATTATAAACACCAAGATATTCAAGACATTGAAGACTCTGCTGGTGGCTCATCAGCTGTAAATCGACCAATTCCGGTTGTGACAAAACGTAAACGTGTATCTCAAGAGGAAGACAATGATTTGAGAAAAAGTTGGAAAGAAGTATTGGGCTCTCCACCATCTCAGGGCTCTACACGAGCAGAGCAAACAGCTTGGTTAGAGTTTCACAAAAAAAAATGGGCATTTCAGGCTCAACAAAGAAGTCAAAGACTCCTTAAACGAGCTAAAATGGTACAAAATAACATGGAAATTCCTAGGGGTCTTATTAGACACTCTGCACCATCAACTATTACTGGATTTTTTCGACGAAATCAAAGGAAATTATTGGAATCACCATGGCAAATAATACAAATATCCGAAACATCTGAACCAGGTATGTTTCGTCTCTGGGTACTTATTGATAATGAATTAAATCAAATTCGTTTAATTGTTCCGAGGATATTTTATCTAAATACAAAAAAAGAAAGAGATGCCCCAAAAGCCAATGAACTGTGGTCTAAGTGTTCAAAAATTTTGCCAAGGTCTCGAACTGTTTATCATCTTTATCAGTACACCGTTCCAGAAGAACTTTATTTAAAACACAGTGAAAATTTAATGGAAGATGTTACCAACCCAGAGAACGAGGGAATTTATGAAACACAAATGCCTCTTATGTTTCGAGCAATTTTAAATCTTGGTTGTGTTTGTACTGTTGATCCTCGAACAGCAAAAACAATGGCTGATGGTTCAGATACATTTCATTTACATCAACTTGTGATCAAAGAGACAAATAGCATCTATCTCAGAGATAGAAATTCATTTAAATATATTTATTTGTATCATCATTGGTCAGCTAATAAACAAAGAAGTATGTTTGGATTATTTTTGGGTCCAAGCAAAAGAGCTCATATTTATGTGGTTGATTCTGTTAGAACAAATCAAATGCCAAATATGTCAACACTGTATAATACAGAAAAATCATTAATAAGAAATGAAAATCTAGATATTGATATTATTGATGAATTGCATTTTGAAGTTAGAGTTGAAACAAGTCAACAGTCTGTTAAAAAACATCTTCAAACAGCATTGAAATTTTATAAAAATGAAATGAAAGGTGCAACTTTTGTCTTGCTTCAATCATCAATGGAAATGACAAATTTATTAACTGAAATACCTGGTCTTGCTGATTATCCTGTAATAAACACAAACATACAAGAGCCAGATAAATTATTTAGTACACTGGAATGGCAAAAAACTGGAGCAAAGTCAATGATTAAGCATTTTTTAAAAATGAATGATATATTAAATTTAAAAATTGAACAATCCAAATTTTTTTCATCACCAATTGGCAATATACCAGCTGATTCAACATTGTTTTCAGCTGATCTTTTTTATGCAAGAAATTTACAAAGTCATAATTTTGTTACTTGGTGTTCACAAACTGAGAGGCCAGATCTTGGTGGTAGTGAAGATGACGATAATAGATTACTAACAGAATTTGAAGAAGCATCGGGATGTGTCACTAATAAATCCGGTGCCTATTCAAATGTTTGTGTTGAGCTGGAAATTGAGAGTTTGGCAATAACAGCTCTGTTACAATCGCAAAAAGTTAATAATATTGATGGAACTAGTAATTTCGTTGCTTATCATAACCAACCACTGGCTAGTCTTCAAGACATTGCAACTGGTGAAGGTGCTATTGCTTTACCATCCTACGACGAGACGGCTTTATGCTCCAAGGCATTTAGCGTCTTGAAACAAACAGTTAGCCAATGGCTCCAAGCCGTTGTTAAATACAAAAATGTATTTGCTGATGAACAACTTATTCATTTTTATCGATGGCTCAGATCAACAAATTCATTGCTCTATGATCCTGCACTTCGTCGTACTCTTCATAGTTATATGAAAAAATTATTTATCCAACTAATTACTGAATTCAAAAGACTTGGATCTATCATTGTATTTTCTGATTTTAATAGAATACTTATTTGTACAAAAAAAAGAAAAATAAATGAAGCACTTGAATATACAAAATTTGTGTTAAAGACAATATGTGATAAAGAACTTTTACACGGTATAGGAATATCATTGTTAAAACCATGGGAATTTTTATTGTGGTTGGATCAGTCAAATTTTGCTGGTGTTATAGGTCAAGTTGAGCAAATAAGCGAGGAAACAAGTGATCAAGATCAAGATGATAAAGTACCAGTTACAATGAATTGGAATTTAGCTGAAATATTATCAAAAAATCCATCGTGTTATAATCATTTTGAAAAAGTTATTGGTGGTTATATTGAGGCAATTAAAGAAGTTATGGATGACATTGATCCACTTCATGGTACACCTAAATCAAAAAGACAAAGACAAAGTTTTTTATCCCAAACAATTGGATCTCAAAACGGTCTTGGATCACTTGAAAATACTGCTGAGTATGTTAAAAATTTAATATCTGGTGAACTTACCCTAAAATTATTGAAAATTGTCGAAAGAATTCACAAAAAAAATCCAGAAACTGTGTTGACAATTGAAGAATGTCCAAACTTAAATTTTTCTGGTGCCGACAGCATGAAAATTGTACCAGCATTAGAGTTTATCAAGTCAATATGTAAAGTATTTTCCCTGGACAAAGAAGTTGAAAACGAGGTTTATGAGTTGAAAAAAAATCTTTTGAGAATCATAAACATTGGTTGTTTTAGTCCAACATGTGAATGGAAAGATCCATGTATATCTTTTATTATTCCTGAAGTTATCTGTAAAGCATGTAATCATACACGTGATGTTGATCTCTGCAAAGATATTAATCAAACGATCATCGGAAGGATTCACATTTGGTTTTGTCCTGGCTGTGAAACAAGTTATGATAATAATGAAATTGAAATGTCACTAATCGACATATTAAATAGAAAAAGCATGGCTTATCTATTGCAAGACGTAAGATGTAAAAAATGTGGTGAAGTTAAACGAGAAAATATAATGAGTAATTGCACTTGTGCTGGTGAATTTAGACTTACAATGTCTAAAGATGACATGTTAAAAACAATCAAAATATTGAGAGCAATATCGAAAAAATGCCAGATGAATCGTCTTGCTGATCTTATTAAATGTACCATGCTATGATTGTTATGTATTTATTTTTTTATATGTAAATAAAATGCTTTTGCTTAAATTATTTTTCCATACTGTTTATTCTGCGATGATAATGCTACAATTATTGATTATTTTTCTTCTTAATTAACAAACAATTTCATTATTTACTTGGATGCTATATTGACCTCGACCTGTGGATCTGGAAAAAAAAATAGTTCAATTGATTTTACATAAATACTTGATTTGAAATTTCATGATTTACCTTCAAATTTGAATGTTGGAAATTTAGTCATGTCAACACCTGGACCACCACCGTATTGGGCAGCTACTCTTTCAAGTTCAGCTTTCAACTGTCTCTGGGTTTCTGGTGTTGGGTCAACCATTTTACCACCCCTTTTAAAAAATGTCAAATATTAATATCTAAATTAAATAATAAAAGTAACATATAAATATAATCAATAAATTTAAAGAGCTTATCTATTTTCTTACGAGCTTTTTGACTTGTATTCACGAATTTTGTCCAAGAAAAGTTGTTGAATTGGATCAGATACTTTTTGCATAACTGGCACCATAATTGCAAAATTACGTTTTGCAATTTTTGGCAATTCACTGTAGATACGTGGACTCAACATGATTTCTGTAATAAGTTTAAGAATATTGAATTAATAAATAATTTTATTTTTCATATTATATAATAACAGTTTGAGGTTATATTAACAATTCTTTTAATAAATTATTTTCAAGTTTGATTGGGATAAAAAAACTTACGAAAAAATCACTTAAATAACTTAAAGAATTAGTTTCTATTATAAATAAATAATTATTAATTATTTATTATATTTAATAATAATACTTATTACTTACTGATATTGGAAATGACTTTGACTTAAATATCAGGGGTGCTATAACATAAATACAATAATAATATTTAGAATATGGCTGATAAGTTGACAACTATACTAGTCATAACAACAGTTTACATCAATATCACTTCAAAATATAAATTACGCTTAAAGAAAAGAAGAAAAAAAAAATTTAATTTTAGAAAATGACTGGTAAATAATAATTATTCTTATTTTTAGTATTATTATTTTTTTTATTTTTCAGTTGTCCTTTGTAGTACATACCGGCATACGCACCAACTTGAGAAAACAAAAGTTTTTGTTAACTGCTGTTAAGCATTCCAATATCACATGTCAAGGCAATCGGCATTTGTTTTGTGAACTGCTCAGAATCGCATTTACAGAATTGTTGAAAATACGTAATTGACCAAAATGAAGATATCAAGGTTTAAAAAATCCCAAAGAACTCTGTCATTTTATAAAAACAATTTTAAATTTTATGAGCCGTATCAGGTACTTGTTGATGGAACATTTTGTCATGCAGCAATTGAGGTAAATAAAACTTCAATAAAAATCCACGTGTTGGTTAGTAATATTAAACTACTTACTATTTTTATTAGAATAAATTTGATATCCAAGATCAAATACCAAAGTACCTTCAAGCAACAACAAAAATATTAACAACACCATGTATCATAATGGAAACAGAAAAATTAGGAAGAAAAGTCAACGGTGCAATGTTGATAACTAAAAAATTTCCAATTCACAAATGTCATCATGATAAAAATCCAGTAAGTGGTTCCAAGTGTCTTAAATCAATGATTGGTGATAACAATTCATCAAGGTAAATTATTATTTTTTGTTTGTATCAACAAAATATTTTTATAACAAATTGTTCATTATTATTATTTATTATTTAGGTATATAATTGCTACTCAAGATAGACAACTTCAAAAAGAAGTACGTAAAGTACCAGGTGTTCCCTTGGTTTATCTCCATGGATGTACACCAACACTTGAAGTACCGTCTGAAGCTAGTAAAAAAGTTGCTCAAGAAATAATTAAGGGTCTTGCTATGACTGTTGATCAACAAAAAGCCTTGAAAACTTTGAAAGAACAAACTGGTTTAGTTGAATCACAATTGGTAAAAGGTATAAAAAAACGTAAACAAAAAGGTCCAAATCCATTGAGCTGCTTGAAGAAAAAAAATAATAACAATAAGATAAATAATAATAAAACTGAATCAAGTGGTTCAGGCAAAATCAGAAAAAGAAAAAGAATAAAAACACCAGCTCATGTAAAAGAAATATTAAAATCATCAATATAAATAAATCATATTTGTAAAATATCTTATAACCTACTTTTTTGTTGTCAATAATTAATAAATAAACAGTATTTGCTCAAATTAACAGATTTTTTGTTGTTATCTAATAATTTATTGCAAAAATAAAATATTTAAAAATATATGTAAGTATATCAACTATCAAGTAATATTTATTATTAACTAATTATTTTGTATTTTTTAATACAGAAAAAAAAAATAATTTTATTTTACAACTTTGGTAATACTGTTTTCTCCCTTCTCTTAGTTTTTCAACCAATAAAATTCTTTCGCGGCTGTGATTTTCCACCAATCACAAGCTGGTTCCTTTTATCCCTACTCGAAAATGTTGTCCCAGCCTTTGCCGATTGCCTCGGATTTCAGTTTCATTCATGATCGTCATCAGCACCGTGGACAATAAAAATATTGGTTGTTTGCATCTATTACCATTAAATAACAATTGTCAATCATTGTTCAAAAGTCATTGAAAAGTGCATTGTGTATGTGTGTGAGTGCATGTATTCATTGAAAATCAAGTTTTACTCACAAACCAATTTTATCAATAAGTTTATAAATAAACAAAATAAAAGTAAAAGTGATTTTTTTTGTTATTATTATTTTTTCTTGTGACCGGTTGCTGATGTGTTGCGTATCTGTTTTTATATTCTCACGTGATTAAAAAAATAATAAAAACTTTTGTGTTATTTTAACTCCAAAATATAAAAAATAGAATAAAAAAAACGTCAAATTGTAATACTTGAACAAAGGTAAATAATATTTTTATTTAAAATAATAAATAAATATAGAATACTCATGTTGATCGAGCAAATCGTTAAGTACATATACATATTTCTAAATTGCTTAATAATTTGGGATAAAAAATAATCATGATGACACGCATTCAAATATTTTTCACGATGAATTTTCATTTTTAAAGTTGGCGTGTTGAGGTCAAATAAAATTATCCCATTTTTATCAATTTGCGTCAAACACACCTCTTTCTTGCATTCAAAACAAATGAATATTTTTTTACAATAATTTCATTTATTCATAACTATTGTGTTTTTTTGTATCTAACTTTTTTTTTTTTGGTCAAATTTTACTCGGGATGTTGCGGCGCTCAGCATGGCAACGCTGCGGGGCACACACAACTTATAGTTTTCTTGGATTTTTTTTTTTGTGTTGAATGATGCTTTTACGGTAAAACTCAGAGACGGGATGATCTCGCTTTAGAGAAGGGTGATGATGATGAAGGAGAAAAAAGCGAAACGAATGAAAGATGACCAAGAAGAGATGAGGAAAAAAGAAGAAAAGATTGTTCCTCTTTTTTCTCTGTCTGCTGCTTCGTGTATCCTAAATAAAAATTTTGTTATATTTTATATTCCAACATGGTTGATTTGAAAAATTAACTATTAAAAAAAAGAAAACAATTCACTTATGTTTAAATTCTTTATTAATTTGTACTTATTTTGGTTGTAAAATCATAAATTTTGATAGCCACAATAGGGGTTTGAAGAGAAAAAAAAATTTGTTTTTAATTTTGTAGCGTCTAACTGCTGGAAAAAATACTTACTTATCCCGCATCTGGCCAACATGAGTCTAAAAAACAAATAAATAAAAAAGATCCCTATTGAATAAAAAAAAATACATCTTTAAAACAATATATTATGCATGAGAAAATATTTACTTGTTCATTTAAATCTATATAAATCTATCTAGACAAAAAAAAAAACACATCGATAAACATTTTGTTGACTGCCCTGCATACGAATTGATAACTTCTTTTTTTTTGTCGATATAATCATCTGCAAGGTTAATTTTTCCTGTAAGCGACTACCTGGCTAGATCCTTCCTGATACTTAAACATGATAATTTATTTATTTTTTTTGTATTTTACTACTTTTTGAAAATTTTAATTTTCTTGAAATCCTCACGTATCCTTATCGCCCCCTTTTATTTAAATAATTTATTTGTTTTATTTATTATTATTATTATTAATGTGATTTGTGTTTTTTTTTTACTTTTTTTATATACTAAGAAATAAGATGCTTAAGTATAGATTAGATTAAATTGATGGTCGTTTTGTCTAATCAAATAAGTTTTAAAATGTCAAATCGGTTGATGCAATAATAAAGCAAGTATTTTACATCAATACATATTTTTTCAACAAAATTTATTGATGTTATTAATGTATTAATATTGGTATATTGGTTTCATTGAAGTACTTTATGATATGTTACTTTATATATTCTATAAAAACGAAAAAAAATAATTTAAAAAATTAAATTAATTTAATGTTGTTCTATCTTTAATTGAATGCTTAAAAGATTTTGTCCTACAACTATGGTAAAAATAATTTCTCTAATTTTTTTATTTATGACATTTTCCACTGATCCAAACCAAAATAAAGAATATCCAAAAAATAATAAAATAATAGATAAAAAAAATAAATATAATTTCATCGAGTGAAGAAAAAAAAACAAAAACTGTCAATGACTTCCGGCAGTCGACTTACAGCCATTGTGCTCGATTTTCAGTAATCTTCTTTTTTGCCCTAATTTACTCTGGCTTACTACACTTTTCTCCGTTTTTTGTTTTCTTTAGATTCGCTGGTTTTTTGATGCTAATAAATTTAGATTTATCAAGTATTTTCATTAATTTTTTTGAATGAAAATAACTTTTTATCCTATGGCTGGAATTGAACAGTATATTTTTCTTTTACGAAAAATTTCTCCGAATCAAGACTTAATCAAAAATATCTTTTGTATTTTCATGCCCGTAATTTTTACTAACATTCATATCAATAAAAAAGTTTCTTGAAAAAAGATGATGCCATGAGACGAGGATGTAGTTTCTCGTCTCGTCTCGATCTTGGGGGAAAAAGATCGCTTCTCGTCAATAGCAAAACTTTCTCGTCTCGTCTTGTTTACATAGATTTTGGATTTAGTCGATTATTTTTTTGTTTAGTCTACAGAAGCACAGATAAAAATGCTCCTTGAGTCCTAATGAAAAAAAAAAAAAAAACTCGAGTCAATTAAGTCTGCCCAAGAGTACATGTATGCACATATATTTATATGTAGTGAGGATAAAATATGACACATAACAGACAAAATGAATTAAAAAATTGAACTATGTCTATATTTGCTTATTAAGTTCATCTTTTTTTTTTACTCCCATAAAACTAGTCTCGTTTTTTTCGTGTTTCCCGTGACAACCCGTCTTGCTTGTTTGAAGAAAACAACAAGCCAAATTAATCACGTAAACTTAAATCTGCACTTGATCTGAGAAATTTTGAACAATACAAATTAATTAACGGGATAATATTGACCTCTACGTCAAATCAACTTGAA
>JAPYYR010001843.1:0-12639 GCA_030523065.1 Aphidius colemani
ATAGAATTTGCACTATCGTACGATTATCACAAAAAGTAAACAAAAAATAATACACGTGATACTTTCGTTCGAGGCGGATTCTAGCGCCCTCATTTACTCTGAAATCCAAAGCTTATACTCCTTATTCACCTCCATGCTAATATGGTAGACAGTTTTGATACCAAAGGGGACGTTCCTGAGTTTAATACTTTCATACCGGTATGAAAGTATTAAACCAACAAATCGACCATTTACCCAACACTGGTTTTAACCCAGCAATTGTTTGGATAAAACAGATATATAAAAAAGTTTAACATATAAAAGTTTAAATAAAATTTAAAAAATGCTTGCAACAATTGGAAAGAAGTGTGGTTCAGCGGTATGTATACCCAAGTAAATAATATTAATTTAATTTAATAATAAAACATAACCTAAACTTATGTAATTCAAATAAATTACATACAAGTATTCATTGTTGAAAAAATGTAAATTTTTTCTTGACAGGTTCTGAAGAATATCAGACAGTGGCATGTATCAGCAAGTAGATCATCTGATCATTTATTTGTCGTAAGTTTTAAAAACAAAACATAATCAATCATAACAAAACAAAAACAAACAAACAACAAGAATATAAAAAAAAAGTAATTTTTTATTAGCACAGAGATAGTGAGCAAGATAATCCAAATATTCCATTTGAATTTAATGATGCTAATAAAAAAAGAATTGAAGCAATACTTGCAATATATCCAGAAGGACATAAACGAGGAGCGATGATGCCACTGCTAGATTTGGCCCAACGTCAACATGGATGGTTGCCTATTTCTGCAATGCACAAAGTTGCTGAAATAATTGGTGTTTCAAATATGAGAGTATATGAAGTTGCAACATTTTATACAATGTTTAATAGAAGACCAATGGGTAAATATCATGTACAAATTTGTACATGTACACCATGTTGGCTACGAGATTCTGATTCGATTCTTAAAGCTGTTGAAGAAGCAACAAATTGTAAAGTTGGTGGTACATCTAATGACAAATTATTTACTATATCTGAAGTTGAGTGTCTTGGTGCATGTGCAAATGCACCTATGATTCAAGTCAATGATGATTACTACGTAAGATATTTATTATTTATATTTAAATTAATGAACTAATGATTAATGAAAAAATTTTTTAATTAATATTTGTAGGAAGATTTGACTGCTGATACAACTAAAGCTATTATTAATAAATTAAAATCTGGTGATAGATTAACACCTGGTCCACAAACAAAAACTCGTTTTGCTGCTGATCCATCTGGCGGTTTAACATCACTCACGTCACCACCACCTGGACCCGGTGAAGGTGTCAGAAGTGATTTATAAAAATTTACGAATTATCGTCGTTAAATTTACAATTTGAACATATTAGTCGTCTTATGTAAACTTGTTTATTCAAAATTAAAATCGTATAAACTTTCACAACTATTGAAAGTTCATTATACTCTATTATATTTGAAATAATAATGATAATGGCTTTTTCATTTTTAACATTTACCCACGAGTATATACTACATATTTTTCATCAAAAAAGAAAATAGTCGTTATTTTTTCTTGAATATATTTTAAAAAGTGTTTCATTAAAATGAACTTTTTCATTTTCTTATTTTTTAATGATTCACAAGCGATCGTAAGGCTTTAGATTTTTTTTTTCCTCTTTTTTCAAGTTCATTAATTAAAATTTTTATTATTTTATAAAAGCATATGATGTTATATTTTTTTAATTAAAAAAAAAAGCAAAATTATTAAGTGAAAAAGCAAGAAAATATTTAGGTCATAAATGCATTTTCATTCAGCCATAACAACCGTTTGACATGAGACCTTTTATCAGGGTGGGGTTTAATTTTCCTTCCAGGCAATTGGACAAATGTGCGAGAGAGAATTTTGTGGCAAAAGAAAAGTGATAGTTGATGACTTGCGCTTGCGTATTATGTTTATAATATAATTATGATTGTTAAAACGCCTGTGGTAAACACCCAAATGTGTGTGATGATGATGTTGATAATTCACTCAATATCCTTAAATACATATAAACTCTTTATATTCACGCAATTTCAAAATATCTATTTCAATCTTATAATTATTTTCTCCAAAATTTTAATGACATCAAGTATCTCGTAATGAAATAATTTAGAAAAATTTAAATTCATTATTTTTATAAATTTAGTATATTATTTTAATTTATCAATTTAAAATTCTTACTCAATTTATTTCACTTTTTAATTTAAATTATATATCAAGTTACTAATTTAATTTAGTTTATTTTTTTTTCATTTCTTAATTTATTGGTAAAAAAGAGAAAATAGTCTTTTAAACGTTAATCATTGCAATTATTTTCTGATGGTATTTGAAAAAGAAAAAAAATATATAATGAAGTTGGAAAAGTTCAATCAATTGACAATAAATTCGATAAGATGTAGAAAATCCAATCAAAGAAAACGAGTCGTCGTATACCATATTGGAAATTTCATTTTACACACTCTTAAACTACCCTTGTAATTAATCCTCCTGAAGAAATATTAAAAAAAAAATATATCAAGTGGTCTATTTGCAATGAAATTCTTTTGAATTAATGCTTAAATGTTCAAAAAAAAAAAACAAAAAAAAAAGAAATTACATAAAAAAAAATACATAAATAAAAGGAGAGAAAATAGAGGGAATAAATTGGTTGACAAAATATGAAAAAAAAAAATAATAAAAAGTAATACGCAAGCGCTCTTGTCTGTTTTTGGATCTGAACTCAGCAGCAATCAAATGATTCGCCTGGAGAGGTACAGGGTAAAAATAGTGGGTCGTTGGGTGGCTGCGAGGCTATTGAAAGTACAGTCAAGCAGTAGGACACAAGAGTTGTCGTTCTGATAACCCGTTTTATCCAAAAAAATTTAGTTAATCAACTAGCTTGTGGGCCGGTTGTTAAAAGCTCAAAACGCTCACAATGAAATTATTTATTTATAACTCAAAAGTATATTAATAATATTTTAAATATTAAAAAAAAAGTTTTTTTTCAAATTTATTTTACTAGTGTTTACAAACCTAAAAAAAAATACATTAACAGTTGGTTTTTGATTGTTCAAAAATCTATCATGAATTTTGTTAGAAAAAAAAAAAAAAATTATTTTCAATATATAAATTATCTTAAGTGTTGTTTGATAATATGGCAAATCAGCTGGTGTTATTTGGGGGCAAGGATGGGCCCATACAATTTGACCAATTAGAAAAATATAAGAATATAAATTATCAAAAAATAGTTTTGAAATTAATTTTTAAGTGTTTTCAGTGAAATTAATCATATGATTAACGTTACTTTTGTTATTGAGATTTTTTATTTATTTATTTTTATTTATTTGTACTTTTAATATTCAAATTATACAAAATATATTATCTCAAAATGATAAATTACTTTCAATGACAATAAGGAGACTATCCCTAAACCAATAAAACCTTCAGGGATAAAAATAGGCGTAAAGCTATAAAAAAGAAAAAAATTACCTAAACCATAAAAAGCTTTTGAATTTATCAAAATAAATATTCTATAAAATTAATTTAACATTATTTTTAAAAATGGGATTGTTTATCCCAAATTTAAATCAACATAGTCTAATATATTATATATATATATATTAGACTGTGTTGATTCAAATTTTTTTTTTTTTTTTTAAAGTTACCCTCTCTATTGCCTCTTTGGGAGCTCAAGATACCCGAAAATTGCACATTTATAGTTTTCCCATTGGAATAACATAGGGAAATAACAACATGTTCAATCAAATCTTATTTACTCGTCGAATTTTATAGCTACGAGGTTGTAAGTAAATTTTTCTGGAAGATTATAGAAAATTACATAAGGTTGAATTAAGATCAAATTAAATTTCACATGAAAAAAAAATTATACATTGAAATCCGTAAAAATCATTTTTTGAAATAAAATTATCAAATTTAGCCGGTTTCATAGGTTGACAAGTGATCTTTTTGTTAATGCTAATATATTATAATAATTTTTAAGTTGATGGTCAAAAAAAAAATCTTAATACTTGTTGAAAAAAAAGAAAATCTTTTTTTTTTTATGTGAAATTTAATTTGATCTTCACTTAATCTTATGTAATTTTTTATAATCTTCCAGAAAAAGCTACTTCCAACCTCGTAGCTATAAAATTCGACGAGTAAATAAGATTTGATTCAACATTCTGGCAAAATTTTAAACAATTTCAACATATAGTTTTATCTAATGTAATAGACATAAAAGCCATAAAAGTATTGCCATTTGAGCTATAAAAAGTTAACAAGAGCTGGTTAAATATCATAAGCAATTTTTTTTATTTGAAAGAGTATTATAATACCAGTTTAATCTCTTTTTTTATTGTTTGTATTAAATATGTACATATACATATAATTGGATAGAGGAAACATGCAGAGATTTGTTTTTTTTTTTTTTTTTTTTTTAGATATAGATTAAGTATATGAAATTCGTTTTTTATTTTTGTTCTTTAATTGTATTAATTTATTGATGATAAATAATCGCTTAATTTGTGGGGAAGAAAAACAATTATACAAAATTTTATTTTCTAAACATAGAGGATTTTTTTTGAGGGTGTTGAAAGGAAGGGTGTTGTTGTCAGTGATAGGGTGTAATAAATGACTTTGTATAACTTTTAAAATAATTGGACAATATTTCAAGACGTTGCTCATATTACATACTCCCTGAAGCGATATACGATTTTTTGTTTTTTGTTTTGTTCGTTGAGATACATGGCGTTTATTTTATCGTAAAATAACTTTATTTTTTAAAAATTAATATAAATTTATTTCTTATTATTTTCAGAAGTTGATTAATTAATTAAAAAATATATTCATTTTATTTATAATAAAATGGAAACTGATATTTTTATTTTTATTGTGTAAAGTAATTTTGAAAAATTACTTCAAAAAATTAATAAAAACAATGCTGATTTTGTTGAGTTTTTTGGTACTAAACGTTGCCATTGAAACGGGTGAGTAATTTTTTATATATTTTATGATTATTTCTGTTGTTTATTTTATATTATTTATTGAATTATCGAGGGGTTATTTACTGAACAATTGAGTAGAAAGCTGAGTCAAGACTAATCATGATTTTCAATGACTCACTGTAACTTTTATTATGACTCATATGGTTTATTTTGTTTTTTAGTTGAAAAGATAATTAGTTTTTTCTTTAGTGATTTTAAAAAAACGCCAAAAAGTTTTCTATATACGACGGATTTTCGACGGGATGCTACATATATATATATATATACCGAGATAGCCAAAAGTATATGATATTAAAATTAATTTGTAACTTCAAAAATATTACTAATTAATAAATGAGTCCTACGTTTACAGATCTACAAATTTTGAACTGATTATTTTTCACAATGGGTTAGTCAAAATTGAATAAGTTTGCATATTAACTGACCTGATGGAAAGAAAAACATGAAAATGTTTATTTTTAAACGTATAGGAATAAGCTTCGAATTTATTATTTTTTATTTTTTTTTGCAACCACGGTCTGTTATCCTGAACCGTTATGGCATAAAAAAACAAAAATTATGAATTGATAATTCAGTCATACTTTTACAAATAGACATTTTCGATTTTTTGCAATCTCCATGAACAAAATAATTGTAAACACAAAATCTAACGATGAATATCCCTCCAAATAATTCATAAAAATTAATTACCTCAAATATAAAATTTTACATTCCCTCAGTTTTTGAAATTAATAATTAATAATTAATAAAGATAATGTAATTATCTATATATATATATATATATATACAAGAGTTGATGAGAAATTATGTTAAATTGAAAATATAGTTTGATAGATTATTGAATGGTTTATCATGTGACAGGATGTCCGTCAATGTGCGTGACCGGAGAAATGATCAACCAACGGACACTTGTCAATAATGTTATTGATGATGATACAACTACTATAAAATCAATGGATCCATCATCAATTATAAATATGAATTTTGGTACTAAAAATTCAACAATCATATTTGCACAGTCCGGATCAACAGCGTTATTACCATGTGTTGCTTACAATATTGGAGAAGGAACAGTAAATGATTTTTTTATTATTTAAATTTATTAATTAAACAGTTGTATATAAATATTTATAAAGAAAAAAAAATTATTGTTATATAGATACATTAATGTAATAAATATAATTTAATATTTTGTGTCGAAAAAACATAAAAAAGTAAAAAAATACAAGTCAAGATATATTCCTTTCATTTTTAAATTTACATTTTTAATTTTTAAAATTCATTATCTATTCATTAATCATTGAGGTAGAGCTAAAAAAGTGTAAATTTAATGTTTTATAAATTTATTTTTTCAAGTTAAAAAGCTTTGAAGGCGGTATGTCCAATTTTATGAGGTAAACTGTTTTAAAATCATTTTTAAAAAAATCAAAGCACTTACATACTCTCGAAAATTTGATTATCAATTTTTCAAGAACAACAAAGACTACTTTCTATAAGTAACAAAAGGTAAAAATGCCTTTAAAAAAAAAAAACAAACATTCAAAACAGCTCTTCTGATTTAAAAAAAATCGTTTTTTCTTTATCAACAAAAACCTTTATGACTTTAGAATACTCATAATGATATAATAAAAAATATTAAAACTGAAAGTTTATAAATTATTATAATAAATATTTTTATTATCTAATTCTGGTGTAAACATCATTGAAATATTTATCTAAAACAGTATTAATACTACTAACAAAATTTCTATAAAAAGATGAACTATAAACTACCACTTCATTGAAACTATATATATGAATGTACAAATATATGCAATTCCCAACTTTATAAGTTTGTTAAAATAAAAAAAAAGTTATTTCAAATCTCTTTTGATATGAACTAATTATAATCGTCAATGCTTGATTAAAAAAATAATTTTTAATGCGTGGGTGAAATTTTGTCAACTCTTGAATATCCCGTGTAGGAGAACACAACACGGCCAAGCATCAGCCGATCTTGGCGACTTTTCGCCATTAATGGGCCGTTAATGCGGTTAGAATGGAGCGTTATACGGTAATTTAATATATTGGCTCCCATGAATGGCCCACTAATGTTTTCCAACATTGGCCCAGTAATGTTTCCTAAGATTGAGCTAATCCTACCATTTATTAAAGTCAAAAAAAAATTGTTTTAATTATTATTTATCCCAGTAGCCTTTTTTTAAACAAACTATTATCAATTGCTCGGAAATATACACGTATAATTATAACTAAACAAAAATGATTTCTGATTGAAACTATAATGAAAAAAATTTTTGTCATAAACCAAAGACCAACTCGTGGCCGCCCGAGAGTCAGCCAAAGCTGGGCAAGTGATGGCAACCAAGCAATGGCCATTAATGTATCAGCCAGAGATTGGCCGTTGATTGGCAAACAAGTAACGGCCACTCAAGAGTCAGCCAGGCTTAGCCCATGCGTTGTTGCCAATCATCGGCCGTCTAAGAGCCAGCCAAGGCTTGGCCATGGATTAGAACCATGAATTGGCAGTACAAGAATGCGCCAGTCGTCTCCCAACGATGGACCATGAATGGGCCGTGCTTGGCTATCAATCATTGGGTGCCATTGATCGGCCAATGCATGGCCGTGTTGTGAGTCTTGGCGATGCCTATACACGGGAAATAATCAATGGGTATATTAAAATTTCCAAGGAATTAAACTATAATAATATTTGTCTGATGAATAGTTAATTTGATTTAATTGTTAAAATAACGATTACCCAACAAACGTAACATTATTATTATTTTTGTAATTGAAAATTTAAACAATTTGTTTGATAAAAATAATGATAAAAATAGTAACTTTTTTTTTATAAAATAAAATGATACAAATTCCGTAACATAAATTTTATGACATAAATGAAATTATAATCATCAGGTCACTTGGATAAAACGAAAAAATATTCAACATCAACTTTTGACGGTTGGCTCGACAACTTATGCAAGTGATGAGCGTTTTCAAGCAAAGCATTTTCATCACAGTGAAGATTGGACCCTTCAAATTAGGTATGTTCAATCACGTGATGCTGGGATGTATGAGTGCCAAGTATCAACCCATCCACCCACAAGTATCTTTCTGTTTCTCGAAGTCGTTGGTAAGCAAAAATATCTATTAATAATTATTGTTTCTGTAACTATACACTTTAAGTAACATCAAAAATATTAAAATAACAAAAAAAAATATTTATACATATACACAAAATATCTTGAATGAAAGATATCGTTATTGCAATTTTAAAAGGGTGTTAGTGTCACATTTTCCAGATCAATTTGTGCTTGTTAAATTTAACATTTATTGTTCACACTGTTTTTTATCTTTTATCTATTTGACTTTACAAATATATTTCTTTTTTTTTTTTTTTTGCACTCTTTTGACATGACATTAACGATACTTAATTGTTGAAAAAAAAAAACAAAAAACGAAATAAAATCCCAGAGGCTAGAGCGGAGATAATCGGACCACCAGAAAAATATGTACGTCCAGGAAGTACATTACAACTTCATTGTATGATTAAAAAATCAACTGAAACACCGTCCTATTTATTTTGGTATCATAATTATCGTATGATTAATTATGATATTGATCAAGGTGTTAATGTCAGCATTGATCTTAATGCACGGGAAAGTTGGCTTGAAGTACCAAAAGCATCAACTCGTCATAGTGGTAATTATACATGTGAACCAAGTAATGCATCACCAGCTAGTACTGTCATATATATATTTAATGGTGAAAATCCAGCAGCAAGACATTCATTCAATCATGCTACAATTTATTATAGAAAATCAAAAATTTTTAACATTGTTATGTTTATTATTTTACTCCAAATTATTCAACTGTAAATAACATAAATATTCTTGTAAACTGTATATTCAAAAAAAAAAAAAAAAAATACCCTGTACATTTATGATGAACGAAAATGAATGAATAAAATATTTATGTTTGTTGATCACATAAAAAAACGTATAAATAAATAAAATATATGACGAATGAAGTGATAAATCTACTTGACATATTTCCTGATAATTGAAAAATGTAAAAATATTAAATAATAATAATAATAATAATAATAATGAAAGTAAATATATATATATATTTTTTTTTTGTGAATAAAATATTAAAGTTAAAATATGGAGAAAAAAAATAATTAAAAACATTCAAAATAAATTATTAAAGTTTTTATTATACATATATAAAAAATAAATTAATAAACATTAATTTTGTCTGATGACAACAAAAAAATTACGTAAAAGTGATTTAATTGGTCGTATTAAACATATTAAAGTTATTATTATGACTAAAATAATAGCAAGTACAGCAATATAATCACCAGCTTTATGTCTCATCCAGCTTTTATTAAAACCATAACACTCAGCAATCATACCAAGTGTGAAACACGTTATACCAAGAAATTCATGAATAAATTTAATAACAACTGGGCGTAATAGTTTTTTAAATTTAATTGTGTAAAACATTGTTGCACCAGATAAACAAATTATGCACATTATAATGATTGATATAAAACCCACAATTGAATGAATTGAACTTAAATGTGGTTTATTTTTTTCATTTCTACCTATGTATTCAATAACAACTCCACTAATACTAATAATTGCACCAAGTGCTTGAAGTATCCAATGAAAATATGAACGATAACGATAATTGGTTATTTTACGTGACCATACATTTTCAGTTGTTAAAACCATCAAAGATTCAGACATTAACAACACATACTGAAAGAAAATAAAAACAATAAATTTGTTTTAAATAAGATCTTTTTAATATAAAAATAATTATATTTATTTTTTTTCTTTGACTTACCCCAATTGTACAACACAAAACGTGAATGTTAATTTTTGAAAATGTAAAATTAATTAGATATATAATGTAACCAAGAGTTAATACGATGCTAAAATGATTTATAGTGTTGAGTATTGTCTTGGTAGGCTCAATGGAAATAATTTCTTTTGGTTTATCCATCGTTCAATATGCTACTCAATAAATTTTTTAGTCTGACGTTAATATTTAAATGAATACGATATTAACTAAATACATTTATCTCGTGTGATGTTCCTCACGTACAGCCAGTATTATTGACACTGATAAAAATTTACTGACCAATGAATTTGTCGCTGACAAATAGTTACTCCACTTCTTTTCAGTATATCGTTATTGATTCCCCACTGTTTTTTCTTTATAAATAATCATTTCTCAGTATCACTTTATTATTCTTCACAAATAATTAAACATAATAAAAATAGATATATTATTTTTATATATGTTTAAGGAAAAGTGGCGTGATGAACTTTGATTTGTCTAACTAGAAAAAAAAAAACATATTTTGATTATTTCGTTAATTTGTTATTTTATATTTCATTTTTAAATATTTTATCAGAATTTATTTTTTCTTTTTTTTAATTATTATACTTATTATTTTTTAAGTATCCAAACATTTTTTTTTCTTTTTTGGTTACATCAGACTAACCTGATTCAAAGATAAAATTGATCATAAAGATTGAAGAAAGATTTTATGGCCTAAAATGATAAGTCAAACGTGCGATGATACTATTAAAATAATTAACACGATTTTGTATCAATTATTCGAAATGATTTTATATGAAGTTAACAATGTAAATCATATTTTCAAATAAGACCTTGAACTTGAATTTCGGTTTAGTAAATAAATATGATTTCTTTATGATTATAAATATATTTCGTATAAATAAATTTTGTTCAATTACTAATTGATTCAATTTAAGGCCCAAATGTTATTATAGATTTAGATGAAAAAATGGAAGGTCAACTGGTGAGACACTCTGACACACCGAGAGACATTAAAACTAAATTCGGAAGAGAAGTTAAAAGTTAAAACCTATCTTAGAAGCTTAGAAGAGTTGGGACTTGCTATAATAGGGCCTTACGGATTAGTAGGCAAGGAATGCCACTCTCATAAATTTTTTATTAATTCAATTTATTATTACTTGTTACGTAAAAATTCAATTTTATTATTATTGAAAATATTTTATATATAGATATGTTTTTTGTGTATTTGAATTTATGTTTTTCTAAACTTTTTTAAAAAATTATTTCGTCCAATGTATTTATTTATTGTTTTAAAAAAGAAAATATAGTTTCTAAACTCCTGAATGGAGTAAGCTCTATAAACAATAAGAACTCATTTATTATTTGATCATTTTAGTTTTATTAATAATTTTGTGATTTTTGTTTAAACTTTTTATTTGTTTGTTTTTTTGTAAAAATTTGTTGTGCAGCTAGAGGCCAATTTTAAAGCACATTTTCATATAGTTCACTAACAGTATAAGTTGTTTTATCAAATACTTTTTACCATTTTCATGCTCTTTGTTCGTTTAAAAATAAAAAAAAAAACAAAAATTTCAAGCTACATAACATTTGCAAATACTCATCAACATTTTGTGAAGTCATCAAGTATTTTTTTTATAATTTTTTCAAGTGTATGTATAATTAAAACACTTGAATATATTCAAGACATACTTGATAACAATATTGAAAAGTTTTTTTTTCAAGTATTTATTGGACATTTCTTTTACAAAATATTTCAAATGAATAATATTGTTTTGTTATTATTATTTCAAGTTTTTATTTCACTTTAATATTTTTCTTTTATGTATATGAAAACACAAAAAAAAAAACGTACTAACTTATAGAAAAAAAACTTATTTCATGCTTTTATGAGCTCAAATACATCAAGCATTATATCATTCAACTAAATCGGTTTTGAAGATTTAAAAAAAAAAGTACGTGGCTTTTACAACTCGTGTCAATATTTTCAAATCAAACAACAATAAGGATAAAAAACATTTGTCTTTTCCTGTTTCTTTAAAGATTTTTAAAAAATAAACAAAATAATATTTATAAATACATTAAAGTCATTTCAACTTGTTATTAAATTTTATTTTATCGTTTTAAAAAAAAATCATGATATTAAAACATTTTCTTACGTAATTTGTTTTTTTTTTTAGTTCGTTATTGTACATATTTAATTGCAATACAAATGTTCAAATGTTTTGGTTGAAACTGGTAGAACGACAAGTCTTTAAGATGCACAGTAAAGAAAAAAATTGGCAAAATTTGTCTTCTTTCATCACATATAGACACAAATAAAAAAAAAAAAAAAATTCTGGAAAGCACGCACTCCTTGTTGAAAATTGACAATTTTCATAACTCCGGTGAAGGCTTGTTGGGTTTCTGTTCTGGTGTCTAACAAAATATGTCTAAAAAAAGTTTAAAATAGTTAGAAAAAAAAAAAAAACTGTCAAAATTAGTGTCATAATTCAAGTTTATATTTCTTAAAAATTAAAGATAATAGACTCTTTTATCGAATCTTCCATTCAGAAAAATGTCATTAAAACATGAAAAATATCAATGAAAAAATTTTAGTTTTTTTTTTTCATCAAGATAAATTAATTTATGGATCCATTAATAATTTTTACAATTTTTTATTAAATTTTTGAATACAAATGTTTGCTTTTTCTATTGTTTATGAGACTTATTTTACCGATTGGAGATGTGTGATGGCAAAAATACGAGATTAGCGCATGCGCTTT
>JAPYYR010001844.1:0-12609 GCA_030523065.1 Aphidius colemani
AAAATAAAAAATGTGTCTGAATGACGCTGTTATCTTGAATTAACTAATATAATTATAATGAATCTATTGTATTCGGTATAATGGAAATATATATGATTGAAAAAGAAAAAATAAATAAATAAATTACTGATTTCGAAAACATGAGAGATGATTAATTCAGTACTTATATATGTATATTTAAATTATAATATATATGTTGTTGAATCTATTGAAAGTATGATAATATGTATTATGATTATAAATATTAATAAAAATTTAAAAAATATAAAATATATGCAGCTGCAATTTATTTTTTAGTATGCCAGCAGTGGAGCCCTTGATGATGCTTGGTATGTCAGAAAATTTGAATTACTTCATTGGCGATATGATGAGTATTCAAATTTATTTATAAACATAAACATCTATATCGTCCAATGAATGTAGGGTAGAATTTCATCATCTTCAATAATAAATCGAAAGAAAAATTATTAACAATGATTAACAACAAATACTGAGTCGTTTCTCTGGCCAAAAAAAAAAAATTTGAATTGCGTCCATAGTGGAACTTAGTTGTGAGAGTCTTTTATCAATATAGTGATTTCAAAGCAAGTATACTTTATTTTTTTTGCATATTACAATGATAAAAAGTAATTGACTCGTCTCAAAATAGGGAAATATTTAACACCTATTGTTGGCCATGACCCACTTTTTATATTTTGAGAATAAATTTATTAGTTTTTGTTTATCAATTTTTTATAAATAAATTTTATCTGAGGTGCGCGTGTTGGGTGATAATATTTTTAAATAAAAATATTTTTTTCTCTTTTATTATTTTATTTTATTTTTTGTTCAGACAATCATTAGTTTAAAAAAAATAAAAATAGTTGTAGATAAATTATTTGAGGTCACAGAAAAATAAAATTACCTTTTGTTTAATTATAATGAGAAATTTATAATATAAATTTAAAGAATGATTGAGAGTACATGTCTTTTTGCAATTAAAAAAAATATTACAGATTTTCCTAAGTATACAATTACGTATACTTACTGACCCTGACCTTTTCAGAATAAATAAAATAAAGTTCCATTATCTTGTTTTTTAGAATTTGTTTATAAATAAATATTAATTGATAAAATAAAACCTTAATTATTTTATTTTTTTCAACCAACAAACAAAAAAATTAACAAATAAATATAGAATTGAGAGGTCGTCAACTTCAATCGTAATTAATTTAAAAAAAAAAAACTAATAACAATAATTATTATAAATATATTTATAAATATTAAATTATTCCCACCAAGATACCATTTTCCCTCTTTAACTTAAAAGTTTGATGCTTTGTCAAATTTTAACTATCCCCACTAATCTTCCCCTGATTTGGTTTTTTTTGTCAACCAATTATATCTATTCTAATATACTACAATACTTTATCAATAGTGTAATCAAACGTGTTTATATATATGTTTTAATAAATGTGTTGTCAGTTTTAAAAAAAAAAGTTTGACTTTTGGGGAAGTTGGCGGGGCATTTTATTTTTAATTATTCCGTCAACTATCCCCTCAAATATTTCGGGTATAAAAACATTAACATCATAGATTGATGCTCAGTTCAGTTCAAAATGCGCGTATTTATTATTATATCCGTATTAATTATTTATTTCAACATTAATGGAGCTGAAGAAAATTCTTCAAAAATTGGGGTCTTCACAGCAAAGTTGTATTTTCCGAGGAAGCGTGTCTATGATGATGACCACAAAGAACGTTTTCAATCGACTCCAGAAGTAGTGCATTATGTGTAAGAAAGAACTGACTATATTCAATGAAAATTAAAAGTTATCAACTGCATACTCAAAAGATAGTACTAAATCGAATTCACTTAAAACTTGAAAAAAAAATTAATCTCTTACCCGTGAAAGTAAATAAATAGATCACATCATATTGCACTTCTTCTATAGAGTCGATTGAAAACGTTCTTTGTGGTCATAATCATAGACACGCTTCCTCGGAAAATACAACTTTGCTGTGATGACTGAAACAAAAAACGAAAAACAAAAATAACAATAATAGTCACAATATCAAACAAAATAAGTTAAATGGGAAAAACATATTATTTTTTATTTACCTCGGTTTTTATCATAGCCCCAGTTTTGAAGAATTCCGCATACATTGTAATCAGCAAAACATAAAAGGCGGCTGTTTGCCAGTGATGTCCCCCGTTGGTGTGTGATGAAGATTTCTGCCCAATTTTCTTCAGCTCCATTGATGTTGAAATAAATAATTAATACGGATATAATAATAAATACGCGCATTTTGAACTGAACTATCAATCTATGATGTTAATGTTTTTATACTCTAAATATTTGAGGGGATAGTTGGCGGAGTAATTAAAAATAAATGTCAAACTTTAAATTTATATTATAAATTTCTCATTATAATTAAACAAAAGGTAATTTTATTCTTCTGTGACCTCAAATAATTTATCTACAACTATTTTTATTTTTTAAACTAATGATCGTCTGAACAAAAAAATAAAATAAAATAATAAAAGAGAAAAAAATATTTTTATTTAAAAATATTATCACCCAGATCCTTAGACATTATTATAATTATCTTATTCTATTATTTTTTAGTGTCTAGATATAACTATCAATTCTGAATAAGTTTTCAGTATTATTTCTTGCACATAAATAAAAGTCTCTCTTGGAATGGTGAGTAAATAATTATTAGTTAATTGATGAGCTTCACTCTCAAGATCTAAAATTTTTATGCATAGAAATATCGTGCTATAAAATAAATAATAATAATTTAATAAACCTGAAAAAATAATTATGTATATTTTTTTTACTTATAGTTCCTAATCCCGTCTATGGTGAATTATCATTGCCGAAATATCATATCAATTATCATATCATTGCCGAATAATTTTGCTGACAACCATGCCTATCATAAAACATATAAAGACTGGAAAAGAACGTCCAGTTGACTTATCAATCTACAACCTGTAGAATATTCTTTTTTTTTCTTTCAAGTAAATTAGAAAATTGAAAGCATGCTGATTATGCATGCTATTTTCTAATAAGAATTAATTAAAAGAAAATATCGCATTAAGAATTACTGTATCTCTTCAATCTTCTGTAAAATATTTATTATCTATTTGTTGTACGATTTAGATGTCTTCAAAAAATCCATAAAATTGTATTCCCTTTCCCATACCAAATCTAAATCCATGTTACTGTTGATAATTCAACAACAAAAAGCTTCCTTGCTTTCATCAATAGCCTTAATTCAAATGGACTTTGAGTTACCACTATTTGAATATAGAAAATATAAGAATAAAATAAATATATATTGTCAGAACCAACCACATTGTACAACTGTGTAAAATAATAAAAATATTTTAAAAAATTTCGAATTTTGTCTGTATTAGCTTATTGTGTGTATCTATATACATATTGTAGTCAAATAATTTGATTACCAAATGAAAATAATACAAATTCAATGTGTTCTTTTTTAGTTGTTTCATCAACCCCGCTTAGTAGTAAAGATATATATTATAAATATATTTTGAACATCTTAATTGATTGAGTAATTGATAAAGATATATATATAATTTTGTATCAATTTTTAAAACTGGAGACGAATATACATTTATTTTTTCAAATTCAAATTAGCTGCTTCAAAATGGTGGAAGTGCTACATTGCTGTCAATTTTAAATGTAAGATGTCAGGACATACAAAAGTCTTAATGACTATTTTTTTTTATTTATTATTTTTCTCTCTTTTTCTCTCTGGTTTTTTTTTAATTTTTTTGTCTTAAAATATTTTTCTCTCTCGACTGTTTGTGTAAACTCGTTGTGCGTCCGGCTTTCTACATCGCGCCGAATTTTATTTGTGATGTGAACAGAATTAAAATTTGTTTTTAATAAAAAAAAAAAAGGTACAGCCATCATTATTAAACAAACAAATAAACAAAAGTATGTTTGTCATTTGTAACAATAAATTTTAAGTAATTATTAATATGCAATTGAAACAATTAAGGATAAAAATTCGAAACAACTAGTATTTATTTTGAGATGTAGAAAAAGTTGGAAAAAAAAAAAAAAATTTGTCGTGTAGGTACACAAAAATTATATTTGCGGCGTTTTTTTGTTGCCGCGTGATTTTCATTGTTTGTATATTTTATTGTTGTTGCATAGATAAGAAAATTTAATTAAACTATTTATTAACTATAATTTTTGTTATTCGATATTGGCTTGATAAGTAATTGATAGTTAACGATCAGCTCCAAAAACAAATTGTAAGCTTTAAAAAAAAAAAAAAAATAGCTACCAAGCACTTTTAAAATATTGTTCATAACCTCACTTTTAATAAACATCATTAAATGCATTTATTTAAAAAAATGTTGAATAATATTTTAAATGTAATTTGTTGATACTGTAATTTTCAATATTGAATTGCAGATAATCAAATAAACTGGTCAGTATGGAGGCAGAAATACCTTCAGTTGTCATGGAGGAAGCATCAAATGAAGTTTCTGAGACAGTTGGAGGTAATGAAATAGCTGTGGTTTCACAAACAATTGATTCTTCAACGAATCAACAAAAAGATAATCTGACAGCTGACGAAACACCTTGTGTAAATAATGACAGTTCAACGAGCAAAACCATTGATGACGAAGTACGTACTGATAATCCACCAACTGTTGAATTGCAAAATGACAACGACCACAGTGATGAAAATGTTGACACATCAAAAAGACTGAGTGATGTTACAGTAGTAGATGATGAGGATAAAAATGATAAGAATAATAAGGATATATGTGATGAAAATGACAAGGATAAAGAAGATGTAAATAATAAGAATAAAGAAGATGAAAATAATAAAGATGTGGCTGATGAAAATAATAAAGATAAAGATAAAGATCATTTAAGCGAGAAAGTTGATGCTAATGAAACTTCTATTGAAACTGAGGAACCAGTAATACCAACTCCAAGTGATAGTTCAACAGTAAATGAAGAACCAATGGAAGTTGTTAATGACGACAAAATTACTGAAAACGAAAAATCATTGGATAACGTAATTGAAAAAGAAACAACAGAACCAGTTGTAATTGAAGTAGATGAAATCGATAAAACTGTAGAAAAATCTACACCTCAATCATCAAAAGATATTGAAAACGAGCAATCTGAGGAAAAAGAAAAAAATAATGATAAAGAAACAGAAGATATTATTGATTCATCAGTAACATCAACATCAACAACAACAGTTACCAATTTAGATGTTCAAGAAAAAGATGATTTACCAGAAAAAAATAATTCTGAAACAGAAAACACAGAATTTGTACAAATATTACATGATAAAAATGAAGATTCACATACTGAGGGACAATCAAATGATGCTGAGGATCCATTTGGAGGTGATAGTTTAGTAACAGATATCAGTGCAATGGAAACTGATAATGCAAGTGATAGCTTTGGCAATCTTGGTGATCAGGCTGATAATCTTCAAGATGTTGTTAATGCAAAATCATCAGCTGATGAAAATATAAATAAAACTGTTGACACAATTGAAAAACCAAGTACATCAGTAGCAGCTGAAATACCAATTCCAGTAGAAACTATTGATGAAGAAACAACAGAAAAAAATAAAGAAAAAACAATTGAGGTTCTTGATATTATTGAAGATGAAGAGAGTTGTGTAGAAATTGAAAAATCAACAACAACTACTGCCACTGCCACTGCTACTACGACTACTACTCCTATTCCAAATGATAACAATGATGATGAAAAAACAAAAGAGACAAATGACAAAGAAAAAAATAAAGATAATAATGAAAAAAATATTGATGATGATCATAATGTTACGCCAGTTGAAACCTCAAGTGAAGAACAAACAACAGTTTTACCTGGTCAAGATGATGAATTATGTATAGTACCAGACAGTATGAAAGTCGTAATACCTCAACCATCTCCAGCTAAAGAAAAAGAAAAAGATAGAAATAAATCAAAAGACAAAGAAGAAGAAGAAGATAAAAATAAAGATCAAGATATAGAAAAAATAAATTCTGATAAAGCAGAAAAAGAAATTGAAAAAACTATTAATTTAGATGATAAAAATAAAGAAAAAAAAACATCTGGTGTATCAGTAATAAGTGCAGCAAAAAGTGGTATACCATCAACATCAGAAAATCAAAAAATTAATAAACCAACAATAGGTATTAAAGTAAATATTCCAAAAATAAGAAATGTAATTTCTCTTGATGAAGATAATGAAACATCAAAAGATGACGATGTTGTGACAATTGAAAAATGTAGACAATGTAAAAAACAAAAACCTTGTAGTATAAAAGTTACATTAGGTACTGAAACAGCCAATGTTTGTTCAAAAACATGTCAAGTTAATTTTTTGGGTAATAGTATTGTGACATCAACAGATGCAACAACTGATGGTTCAATTTCAAAATATGAAAAACGTTGTGCAACATGTTTATTAATTGTTGAAACAGAAGGTGAACGTAATTTATCATGGGAAACAATGGAATTTTGTAATGAAGAATGTTTAGGTAAATTTCAAACAAAATATGGTAGCTATTGTAGAAATTGTAAAGGTGCAGTATTACCAACAAGTTTGGGTAAATATTGTGTTAGATTTGGATATGATGTACGTCAATTTTGTTGTTCAGTATGTCTTGAAGAATTTAAAAAAGGTCTTAAAGTATGTAGTTATTGTCAAAAAGATATTAGTTCTGGTGCTGATGGTTTTCTAGCACCAGTTGGTGATAGAGGACAATTTAAAGATTTTTGTACACAAACATGTATGGAAAAATATTCAAAATTAAATTCAACAGATGCACCAGTGATTGAGAAAAAAAAGTGCAGTGTTTGTCAAGTTGTTGCAACAGTACATTGTGAAGTACAAATTGATCGTGGTACACCACAACCAATGTGTGGTGAGCCTTGCTTAGCTGCATTTAAATTTGTTAATAAAGTTAATCCAGATCAATGTTCTACATGCAAAAAATATTTTGAAGTTATTAACAAAAAAAATACAGTTGTTTATTATAATAATGAACCACATACATTCTGTAGTAAAAGTTGTTTAAATATATTTATTATATCAAATCGTAAAATTGTTCCATGTGATTGGTGTAAAGTTAAAAAATATAATTTTGATATGATTAAAAAAGATTTAAAAAGTGGTGGTATTGTTATGATGTGCAGTTTAAATTGTTTAACACTTTATCAAGTATCAATTAACGCTGTATCAGCTAAAAAAATTCATTGTGACTTATGTAAAGAATTTCAACAAGCACAATATCATTTAACAATGTCAGATGCAACAATTAGAAACTTTTGTTCATACAATTGTGTTATGAAATTTCAAGGACAATATACCAAATCACCAATAACAATACCAATCGGTGATGATACATCATCAACACCACCAGTTGTACCAACTGGTACACCAAAAAGAACTTATCCTTGTAAACAAACAACACAACAACATCAACTACAACATCAATATCAACAACAATTGACTGGTAAAAAAACAACTGAAACAATGACACCAACAATACAAAATTCATCATCAAATAATAACAGCAATAATAACAGTAATACCGGAAATAAAAAAACAATGCCAGTTATATCAACCGTATCAAGTTTAGCAGCAATGTCATCATCAAATGGTTTAACAAATTCATCAATAACACAAAAAACATCAAGTACAACAACAACAGCATCAACAACAACAATGCCAACATCAACATCTGTTGGTACACAATCACAAATTATTTATAAACATCAAGTTATAACAAGACCAACAAGTCCAGTACAAATATCAAATAAAATGACACAATGTAAACCATTGATGCATACCAAAGGTGTATCTGTACGTCCACATCCATGTGTTAAATCAACACAAACTGATGAAATACAAAAAATATTAGTACCAATACCAGTGCCAATTTATATACCATTTCCAGTACATATGTTTTCGTTTCCAGTTCCTATACCAATGCCATTTCCAGTTCCAATACCTGTACCAATATTTATTCCAACAACTCGTAATAGTGCAAAAGGTATATTTAAAGAAATTAAAAAAATACAAGAAAAAATGCCAGCAGATCCATTTGAAGCTGAACTTGTTATGATGGCCGGAATGGCAGAAATGGCAACTGATAAAAATAGTGATAATCCTGATGTAGATTCAGATTCTGATTCTGGTGATAATACTGCACCAGAAATTGGTGAACTAATGAATAATACATTTGATACTGATGCTGATGTTGATGATAATGATAATGATAATGATAATAACGGGGATACATTAACAGATAATTTAAATTTATCATCATATAATAATTTAGAAAGTACTAGTGAATATCGAGATACACCTGCTGAAGAAGATCTTGAAGTAACATTAGCCAAAAATACAATAACAGCACCACCAACATTATCACCACCAGCACCGCTAATATCAGAATTATCAGCACAAGAAATAAATGAAACACCACCAATACTTCAAGATGATTCACAAATACTTGATAGAACTATTGAAAATACTTCTGATGTATCAACAATTAATTCAACTATTGATCCATCAATTGATGAATCAAAACCAGAAAATGATCAACCACAAGAACAACTACATGAACAACCAGAACTACAAAATAAACGTAGTTCATCAGCACAAAAAGGAAAAAAAAGAACAGTTTCAACAAAGTCAAGATCAACATCAAGTAAAAGAAACCGTAAATCAAGTAGTAAAGATAATATTAATAAACAAACATTCATTACCAATCTGATACCAACAAATCAAGATACCAATAATTCATTACGTACAATTGATCAAATTGAAAAACCAGATGCGCATATGGCACTTAAATATACATTTGGTGTTAATGCATGGCGTCAATGGGTTTCAAATAAAAATATTGAACTTGAAAAAAAATGTACATCAACAAGGAAAGTGAAACTATTCAAAACCGAATTATTGCAATTAACAGCTGATGAATTAAACTATACATTATCATTATTTGTAAAAGAAGTTAGGAAACCAAATGGTGCTGAATATGCACCAGATACAATTTATTATTTATGCTTAGGAATACAACAATATCTATTTGAAAATAACAGAATAGACAATATATTTACAGATACATATTATGAAAAGTTTACAGATTGTCTTGATGAAATTACAAGGAAATTTTCAGTACTATATAATGATGCACAATATATTGTAACAAGAGTTGAAGAAGAGCATTTATGGGAATGCAAACAACTTGGTGCTCATTCACCTCACGTACTTCTCACTACACTTATGTTTTTTAATACAAAACATTTCAATCTTGTGACTGTTGATGAACACATGCAATTATCATTTTCTCATATTATGAAACATTGGAAAAAAAATCCAGCTGCACAAGCTTCTGCTGTTGCTAACAAAACACCAGGATCAAGAAATATACTTTTACGTTTTTATCCACCTCAGCCAGCACAAGGTTCGTTATTATTTTGATCAAAAAATTAATTATAAATTATTGTTAAACCAGAAATTGAAAATACATTTATTGAAACTTGAGAGGCTTTATTTAATATTATTATTTTTATCAGGTGTCAATTCCAAAAAGAAAAGAGTCTATGAACAACAAGTAAATGAAGAAAATCCTTTGAGATGTCCAGTCAAGCTTTATGAATTTTATCTATCAAAATGGTATGTTTAAAAAATTTATAAATATTATTTATTTAATTGTTTTGGTTTAAATTTTTATTTATTATTTCAATTACAGTCCTGAGAGTGTGAAAACACGTAATGATGTATTTTATCTTCTACCTGAACGAAGCTGTGTGCCAGATAGTCCAGTCTGGTATTCAACTTCACCACTAGCTGAAGAAAATCTTGTAAAAATGTTAAACCGAGTGAAGATTGTCAAAGAAATTAACGTCGCTCTTTTAAGCAGTTAATCTCGTTAAATAAATAATCATCCTTTTGCGTTGTGCCTCATTATTTTTTTTTTTTTATTTTAATTAGTCAAGCATTAAAAAATAACAAAAAAAAAAAAGAAAGAATTAAAATTTTACATAGGCAGAAAGAGAGGATACACCAAAATAACTTGTAAAATTTTTTACGCGAAAAAAAATGCACATAAAAGTGTGCTAATTATACAAATTTATTCAAAATTGAATAAATGATAATATTAATTTGTAAAAAAAAAAAACAAGAAATATTTAATGGTTATATACGTTTTTTTTTTTCTCTTAAATTAATCTTGTTTAAGTTAAATAATAATTTTTATCAATAATATTTTTAAATACAAAAATTATTAAATTTAAATTTTTTCATAAAATACTTTACATTGATGCGTTATCTTTTTTTTTTTTTCCATTCTTTAAGTTGAAATTATAATTGATTTTACTTAAGAGATGCATGAACGACGAGTGTATATAATAAAACTATAATAAGACACTTTAGTATTGTGTACGTAAAAAGAAAAACAAAATAATTAAAAGAAAAAAATAAATGAAACAAATGTTGCATACATAATTTTATTTTTATAATTATTACAAAAAGAAATTGTTTAATGTTGTTTTGTTGGACGAACAAAGCCACGCCTACGTTTCATTTTTTTACGTGATAATTCAAGTTGATGTAATTTACTATGAACTTCTGAGTAGATAGCCTGTTGTTCTTCATCTGGTATTGTTTCTCTATATATTTTCATTAGATCATATTTTTCCCATGGTTTTTTGAATGCTTCAGCACGTTTCATTCTATTTCTACCAGCAATTACTGTCTCTGGTACGAGACCTTTCATATCATGTAATTCCCATTTTGTTCTCCATGGACGTTCTTTCAAAGGTACCATAATTTTATTAATTGGTACTTCAGCACCATCAGGAAGAAATTCAGTTTCCATATCAAGTGGAAATGTACTGTATTCTGGTGGTGCATCTCGAAGATATAATAATTCATCATCTAGTCTCTTTTCAAGTCTAAAATTTTATGGAAAATATAAAAAAATAATTATTATTTGGCAACAAAAGAAATAACAATGTAAATGATCGACTGATATCAATTGATTACCTTATACACTCGATTTTTTGAACTGTTGGATCATATAAATAGTACTCTTTTTCAATACCCATATGATCAACTACATTTCGAAGTACAAATGAAGCTCTTAATCCACATCCAGTTCTTTGAATACAAATACCTAAAAATCTATTTGTTTTATTAGGTGCATGTGGTTCTGAATATGTCACAGCAACAATTGATCCAACATAAAATTCTGGTATATCAATAACTGATCTTCTTGCCATCATGTCATTACGTTCCATTTTTTCTCTCAATTTATTACGATATTCTTGTTTTGGATCAGGCAAAAATTCTGGATAAATATGTCTATATTGAGATGGTACAATTGGTCGTTGTCCTCGAGTATCAAAATCTGCCATTTTCAAAACATTTTGAGACTTTTCATCGGTATTTAATTGAGCTTTTTTGGATAATATTGTTGTCGAAAAACATTTTGCATCATTTACACCTGTTAATAAATATAAAAACATTTATTTATAATATATTAATAAAAATAATAAGCTAATTGTTACAACACCGGTTTATAAATAATTAAGGTTAGAAAATTCTTGAAACTTTAAATATAAAAGAAATTAATTTATTGAAAAGTGTCAAGTCTACTATTTTGTAAGTATATTATTTATTTATGTAATAAAAAGTTAATTAACTTTACCTAAACACTTAGATAACTGTAAATTAGGCCGAAGTAACTTAGACAATATTCTTGTTACTGACATGTTGAGGCATATAGAGAAAACAAAAAAAACATAACATTTATTGCGCATACAAATTAACGCATGATTTTGATTAATAAGTGCTTTCTTTCTTTCAACAAAATCTTCTATCGCAGCTCCGGGTGAACGCCATCTGTTAAATCATAAAGCGTCTTCTCAGCTATTAGATAGCCCTTTAAATGCCCGACGAACGTAGGCCTTTAATTTTTTTAAAATTTCGATGTTATTTCTCCTTTTTTAATATGTAAACACGACAAATAACATAAATAAAAATAAATAAACCATGATATAGTTAACTTATTGTGTATTATTAATTGATTTAATGATTCCTAGTGATCTTTCAGAGTTCGCCGAGATAAATAATATTTCAGGCATACATATTCGTTGTTTTTTAAGATTTGATACTTTTTTTTTAAGTTTTTAAGTGTTTAAGTGTTTAAGTTTTTAAGTTTTTAAGTTTTTAAGTTTTTAAGTGTTTAAGTTTTTAAGTTTTTAAGTTTTTAAGTTTTTAAGTGTTTAAGTGTTTAAGTGTTTAAGTTTTTAAGGGTTTAAGTGTTTAAGTTTTCAAGTGTTTAAGTTTTTAAGGGTTTAAGTGTTTCAGTGTTTAAGTGTTTAAGTTTTTAAGTGTTTAAGTGTTTAAGTGTTTAAGTTTTTAAGTGTTTAAGTGTTTAAGTGTTTAAGTTTTTAAGTGTTTTTTTTCAAAAATTTTTTTGATTTGTACTAGGAGCATAGAATGACTGAGGAGGTATTTGCTCATTCAAAATTTACTTCTTCGATTTTATAATTTCCCAATTTTCAAATTTTTTTTTTCAAAAATTTT
>JAPYYR010001845.1:0-12606 GCA_030523065.1 Aphidius colemani
AGAGAAGACTTACGACTTTGTAGAAACATGAAATCCTATGGTACCTTTAACTCCATCACGTGAGCATTTATCAAGAGTTTTCATGATCACAGTTTGTGGATTTCTACTACAAGTAAGGTCTTTTAAAGATGCAGTGTGATCTGTATTTTCAATAGCAAATGAATTGTCCTGTTTGCATCGAATACGAACATTATCACTTGGTGAAATGTTATCTGAAAATTGTCCACCAGGACAAGCCAGAACAATTGTTTCACCAGGTTTTATTCGAATCGTTTCAACATCAGAGTTTGGATAAAAAAAACCATGTTCTAAATCAGTATGCAACAAGAGTGGGCCATTGTGTCTAGATAAATCATCGTTTATTGTTATCTCACATGATTTTATCCCTATTATTTATTTCACAAATAAAAATAATAATAAACAACTCTTTTGCAAGTATTCATAATTCTTTTATAACTTTTCTTTCTTATACTTACATATAAAATTACTTTTAATAGTAAACAGTATTAAAATAAATTTAAATATTTCCATTGCTTTTATAATGCACGTAACAAGTGTCAAGTACAACTCTGTAATAACTAATTCATTAGAATTTCGATCCTAGTATTTATAACAAAATTTTAATAATCATAAAACTTTTAAAAACCATAAATTTGTTTTGTCTTTTATAGAATTTTTAATTGCGTATATTCTCGTTAATGATTTATGATATTTTGAATGTTAATAATTTATGATCTCGTGAATTTTTGACAATTTTAAACTCTCAATAGAAAATGAATTCATTTTTAAATTTTTTTCCTTTTCTTCGATTTGTTTGCTTGATTTTTGTTGATATTAAAATTGTATTTGATCATTTGATGACGAACGAAGTTTTATTTCTTTTATCTCGATACTACTTTTGCTTCTATTTTCATATAAATTATGTATTTGTAAAGAGAAGTAATGAAGCGTTAAAAGAGATGATTAAAAAGATATTTACTTTAACTAATACGATACAAATTTTATTAATTTATTTAGACATCTTTGCTAGTTTACTTATATTATGATATTTTTGATTACAATTTATTATATTTATTTTGATAGTTAAATATACAGATGTTTATTTTACTATTCTTGAAACACCCGTTAATTACTATAATAAATAATAATAGTAACTAGAAGTACGTAGTTTCATACGTTTATTTATTTTTTATATATCAATTTGATCTGTCTGTATCCTTTAAGCCCATTTATAATGCAATTGACATCAATTAAATCGGGTTGGGGATGTTTATTACGTCTTATAAATTTTATATTAAATAAATATACGTTTTTTCCAGCTAATAATTATAAATAATTATACAATTAATGTTACTAATATCAAAGAAAAAAATTTAATACTGGAAAATACGTAATAACTTTTTTCACGTAATTAAAAAATCAGTCAAATTAATTTGTTTTTCTTTTTGTTTTATTTATTTAAGTGGATTTCAAAAGCATTATGAATATTTTTTTTTACATTTTATTTTTTACATTTGTCATCATATTAATTTTAATAATTATTATAATTTTTTTTTAAAATTACTTGAGCAATTTTCTAGCTTGAAATTCTGGTAAATCTGGAAATACATTTCTAAAATCATCAACTTTACAACAGTAGGTATATCCTTTGTCATATTTGTCTCGTTTCCATGTTGATTTTTGATCCAACCAAGGCATATCATCACAAACATCTTGACAAACAGCATCTTCATCATCGAGACTTTTTAAATATGGATTATTGATTGTTACAAAAGCCACACCAGCTTTACCAACACTGTCATAAACGACTTTAAAAAGTAATTTCGGTACTGGAATTGATTGTTTTCCTTCAGCATTTCGATGCAAATAAATATCTTGTAATTCTCCATTTACATCTTCGATTTGCAAAATTCCAAGACTTCCTGTCCAAACATCTAAGTCACGGTTATTATCAATAGCATAATTCCGAACACTGTCTTCAATCGAAAGCCAATTTCCTGCATTAATAATTTGCCACATTGGTATAACATTGACGTAAGAAAATGTAGCAAGTTGTTGTGGGGCAAAAACAAAATCAGCTTTGGCAACCAAATGTCCTCTAGCGAAATAATATTCACCTAAAAAATTTGAACAATAATAAATTAATTTAAAATATTTATTCCTTTTTGTTAGACTGATATTTAGCTTATTATTGTAATTAAATTATTCAATCATCACCTTTATCATGAACAAAGTCTTTTGCAAGTTCCATGCTGCCAACTATATTAGCAATTGTTTTGATTTGTTCTGTTTTTTTATAAACATTACGAAGTGATATACCCTTGAAAAAATTATCCTGTTTAAAATCAACACGTGTAACTCCTTTTTGATGATTTTTTATTTGTGCTAGTATTTTAGTATGTGCATAAATAGTATGACCAAGTTTTTCATTATGACAAAAGTCAATAACCGGTTGATAGCTGTGTTTTCTAAATGAACAAAATTACAAAGATATTTATCAAGTAAATTATTCATTAATTGTATTGCTACGAAAGAAAAGACTTACGACTCTGTATTGACATGGAATCCAATGGTACCTTTAACTGCATCACTTGAGCATTCATCAAGACTTGTCTTGACTTCAGTTTGTGGATTTTTACTACAACTAATATCTTTTAATGTTGAAAAATCACTGTTCTCAACAACGAATGAATTTTCATCTGTACATTCAGCACGTACATTGTCATCTGTTGAAATGTTATCCTCGTCAAATTGTCCACCAGGACAAGCCAGAACAATTGATTCACCAGGATTTATTTGAATCGTTTCATCATCAGAATTTGGATATAGAAAACCATCTTTTAAATTGTTATGTAACAAAAGTGGCTGATTGTGACTAGCTAAATCTTCCTTTATTGTTATCTGGCATGATTCTATCCCTATTATTTGTTTAAACAATGAAAATCAAAGTTAATAATTCTTTTTCAAGTATTAATAATTTTTTTATAACTTTTTTATTTTTACTTACACACAAAGTTACTTTTAATAGTAAATAGTAATAAAATAAATTTAAATACTTCCATTAGTTAATGTAAATATGACTGCAGTAAAGTAAAACTTGGAAAGAACTAATTCGTTTTCATTTATACAGCTGAATTTATACTAAATATTTTATGAACATAATTTAAAATAATGATGATACAAATTCTGAAAATAATGACATTATTATTAGTTTGTTTTTGAATTTTATAAAAAATTTCATCACATGATAAATAATTTATTACTGTTTAGAAAAAAAATACTAAATATTGCGAAAGCAGACATCTAGATCCGGCTTCTGTATATCAAAGTGACATTTAAAAAATTTAATGTTACTATTAATAAACAAATAACGAAATTAAATTTTAAAAATGATCAGAAAATTGATTAAAGAATTAAAAGTGTTACATTTGTTTTTCCAAATGTAAAAAAATATAATAACTCTATTACATGTGACTTAGCTCATTCAGTAAGGACAAAAAATAACTGCAATTATAAGCTGGCGAATATTTTATCAATCCAACGATTATAAAAACAATCTGCCAGTTATTGTCATGAATTTTTCACTATTTATTTGAGAAAAATATAGTAAAAAGTACAAAAAAACAAATGAAAATTCCAACACAATGTTTATTTTTTATATCTTTTTTTTATCTTTCAAAATTTTAGTTTATTTATTTTAGAAAATTCCAAAAGCGTTATGAATATTTTTTTATATTTTATTTTTTACATTTGTTATTATAAATGTTGACAATTATAACTTGAGAATGCTTGAGCAAGATTACTTAAGCAATTTTCTAGCTTGAAATTCTGGTAAATCTGGAAATACATTTCTAAAATCATCAACTTTACAACAATAGGTATATCCATTGTCATATTTATCTCGTTTCCATGTTGATTTTTGATTCAACCAAGGCATGTCATCACAAACATCTTTACAAACAACATATTCGTCATCAAGACTCTTCAAGTATGGATTATTAATTGTTATAAAAGCAACACCAGCTTTACCAACACTATCATAAACGACTTTAAAAAGTAATTTCGGTACTGGAATTGATTTTTTTCCTTCAGCATTTCGATGTAAATAAATATCTTGTAATTCTCCATTTACATCTTGGATTTGCAAAATTCCAAGACTTCCTGTCCAAACGTCTAAATCACGGTTTTTATCACTGGCATAATTTCTTACGCTCTCCTCAAGCTTTGCCCAATTTTTTCCATTAACATTTTGCCACATTGGTATGACATTGACATAAGAAAATGTGGCAAGTTGTTGTGAGCCAAATATAAAATCAGCCTTTGCAACCAAATGTCCTTTGGCAAAGAAATATTCACCTTTATCATGAATAAATTGTCCTGCAAGTTCCATGCTGCCAACTATATTAGCAATTGTTTTAACTTGTTCTGTTTTTTTATAAACATTACGAAGTGATATACCCTTGAAAAAATTATCCTGTTTAAATTCAACACGTTTGACTCCTTTTTGGAAATTTTTTATTTGAGCTGGTATTTTTGTATGTGCATAAACAGTATGACCAATTTTTTCATTATGACAAAAGTCAATAATCGATTGATAGTTATCTTTTCTAAGTTAACAGAGTTCCAAATATATTTATGATGAAAAATTTATTGTGTTAATTATGAATATATTGATACGAAAGAAAAGACTTACGACTTTGTATTAACATGAAATCCAATGGTACCTTTAACTCCATCACGTGAGCATTTATCAAGTGTTGTCTTGACCTGAGTTTGTGGATTTCTACTACAACTTATATTTTTTAACGTTGCAAAATCATTGTTCCCAACAGCAAATGAATTGCCTTGTGTACATTCAGCACGTACATTATCATTTGTTGAAATTTTATCCTCGCCAAATCGTCCACCAGGACAAGCCAGAACAATTGATTCCCCAGGATTTATTTGAATTGTTTCAACATCAGAATTCGGATATAAAAAACCATCTTCTAAATCAGTATGTAACAAAAGTGGCTGGTTATGACCAGCTAAATCTTTGTTTATTGTTATCTTACATGATTCTATCCCTATCATATTATATCAACAAATAAATATCAAAGTCAATAACTCTTTTGCAAGTATTAATAATTTTTTTGTAACTCTTTTCTTTTACTTACATATAAAGTTACTTTTAACAGTAAAAAGTATCAAAATAAATTTAAATACTTCCATTATTCAGAGTATATAGGACTGCAACAGAGTAAAACCCGGAAAGAACTAACTCGTTTCCATTTCTATAGCTGAATTTATACTAAAATTTTCATGAACATAATGATGATACAAATTTTTAAAAATAATAACATTTTTTATTAAGTTCCATAAAAACATTATAGCATAGATAGTTTATCACTATTTATATATAAAAAAAATCAAATATTGTGAAGGCAGGCACCTAGATCTGCCTACCGTTATTGAATTTACCTTTAAAAATGTAAATAATGATTTTTTTTTTTAAACAATCAAGATTGTATTCCAGCTAAAATTTGATATTCATAAAATACCTTAAATTATTTCCAATCACAGAGTAAAAATCCACCTCATTTTGTCCTTTCATCTATTATTTTTCTAGCTCAACACGACACAGTATTTTAAAAAATATTATTTTTCAATAAGAAACGAATTTGTTACAAAATTTTTAACTTTTTTTTCTCCCAATATGTTGTAATGTCTGTATTTTGTTTATTCAATTGATTACAAACAAGTTTTTTTTTATCATAAAGAACACTATAGTCTCTGATGTTTATTCATTATCTGTTTGCTTTCTTTTCATTTATTTATTCTAAAAAAAAAAAAAATTGTCAAGAAAAGCAAATAAGTATTATATTTATTTTCAATTTAATTTTATTTAAAAAAACACACCAAATTTAATTGATACAAATTTTAATAGTTTATTTAAATATCCTTGTTATTTTATCTATTTTTCAAATACAATTTATTATTTTTATTTAATAATTGAATATTAGAAATAAAATTAACAATTTAAAAGTAAAAAATCATTAGGATAAAATAATGTTCAATTGATGAATACGTGATCTTTATTATTGCCAAGTTTTTGTCAAAGTGTTTTTTTTAAAAAAAAAAAAAGATTGATGTGTTAAAGTAAAACGTGAGCAATTACTTTTTCCTTCGATCATTTGTATTTTTTTTCAGCCTCTAGGCTGCATCACAAACAGATCCGTTGGTATTTTATATATAAAAAAAATAAAATATCTATGGTCCACGTACGATACTGTAATTTACTCACGAACAAACGCAAAACCCCTTTGACTGATTTCTTTTGAAACACGTGAGAATTTTTCCCTTGACTTTTTTTTAACAAATAAAATATAAAAAAAAAAAAAAAAATAAAAAAACCAACAAAAATAAATTTAATTAGCAATTATTCAATTATTTATTTTGTCTTTCTCGTTTAAAATATAATAATTCATATTTTCATGTAAATATCCGTTACAAAAAGCCCTGTAATTATAAAAATGGTATTAATAAATTTTTTTTTAGTTAATTAATATCCTTAGAAAGTGAGATAAGTTATCTCTTTCGTGTTAAACAATAACGAATTAAAATAATTTACTTTTTCTTTTCCCATATTTTATATACTCAAGATGTAATCAATTTTTTTTTTTCATTCTTTTTACAGCATTGCAAATATATTTAACGTACCTGAATGATTTAAGAACACCCCCATGATTTATATAGTAAATAAAAAAATATATTCACCTTGTAAAAGTCATATATTTTCATTTGAAAATATGGAAAATAAATCTCTCGTACATGTGTCATTGTCATCTGAAAATAAAACTACAAAATTGAGTATTAAACTGAACAATGGCTCAGTACTCATGTCAAATTCAAGAATAGAAAAATTGCGAGAAAAGAAAATACTTCCTGTGAATTTTATGTGTCATATGATATGTCTTCTCACCTTGAGTGGTGACGAGTATATTGATGACTGTCATTATTTTTTTTCTTTTTTGAAGTATACATATTGTACTCGAGAGACAATTTTTTTATTATTTTATTTTTTTCACTTTTTGATACCATATTATGTCAGATAGCTAGTTCAATTTACTCAAACAAAAAATGTGCTCTTTGAATAGAATAAATTTTATTCAGTTATTTTTTTCATGAAAGAAAAATTGTACAAAAAAAAAAAGTATAAGTCCATTCAAAAGGAGGTAAATGAAATTAATAATAAATATTAAACTTGTTTTTTTTTTTGATACTTAATTTATATACATATATATTTATAATACAATAAATATTTAATTCATTTTATGGTGCTTTTAAAAGTGCCTGTAAAATTCCACAATATTCATAAAATCAGAATATATTTTTCATTTTATTCGGTAATTGTTTTTCGATTAGTATCAAGTAATTTTTACTTTTGTTATAATTTTTTTGACAAGTTAATGTGTTTTAAATACAGTGCTTTGGTTTTTTTTTCGTTTTTTTTTGTATTTTTTAATTTAAAACTTTTTTTTTTATTAAACCATTTACAACAAACATTGAAGCAAAAAATGTGATTACATTGAAGAGAGTAAATCAGTCTGTGGCCTCGTGAATATTTTTTTTTTTCAATTAATTTGATATTTAATTTTGATATTTTCTTTTCTTTTAATTTATTCATCAAATTGTTACTTTATTTTTATAATTTAAGCATTCAATTTTAATAATTGTATACTTTAATAATATATTAAGAAAAAAATGTTTAAAAAAAGCGTTAAACTTTTCCCGCGGCCACTAAATAAATACATTTAATTAATTAACATTCATTTTGTTTTAAATTCCATTAAATTACCACAAAAATAAAAAATGAAATTTATCGAATTTGAATTTTCAGCTTTATTAAACGTCAAGTACTGTTATTATTTTTTTTTTATTTGTTGGTACATTTATTTACTTAATTTAGGTAACAACTGTAGCGTCTCAATTATTATTTTTTTTTTGTATTTAAAATTTTAAATTGTTTTATTAATAATTATAACGTAACAATGGTAAAATAATTAAAAAAATATAACAATAAAAATAAAAAACATTCATAAAGTATATATATTTTATTTGTTTGAATATTTTATAAATAAAATTATCTTTAAATGCTATATAATATAAATAAATAAAAAAATAAATCAAATAATTTTTTTAATTAATAATTTTTAAGTGTATTTCATAATGTCGTTATTAATTAAATTTTGTTATTCATTTTTCTTGACGTTTTAGCTAAAATCTAAGTGAATCCTTGTTAAATATTTATATATTTTTTCAAATTTATTAACGTCGTCTTCCGAAACGAAGAAATACATGTTCGGCATCTTGACGTTTAACACCACTGTCAGGAAGTGGAATATTTTCATGAAGAACTGGAACTACAAAAATTTTATTTAAATCGAAAAACTTTGCTTTATAAAATTAATAAACATCCAGCCCAACAAAAAGTATATTACCAATCAATTTAATACAAAAAATATTATTAGTTAAATCGAATTTTAATGTATATATCAACAAAATCAATATTAACAAAAATAAAATCAGTGTAACCATTTTAAATTCAAGACATTAGTTACTAATCAAATTATCTCTTCATCAAAACTTACTAAATAAAATTACGATATCATATTTATCATGAAACTTAAAATCTATTCTTAAAGTTAGCCGAATATATATTACCTTTGTCATCGATATAATTTTCCATAGCTGAGCCAAGTTCATAAATTGTTGACAATGCAACGCAAACTTTCCTAATCCGTGGTGGTACTTCATCAAGTAAATTTGGATTACATTGAGCCGGTGGCATTCCAAATATTTTTATTGGTTGAATTGTCAACACAGTAAAAATTACAATACTCATTACCAAACTCACGTTGCACTTCATTTCTGCAAAACTAAAACACCAAAGAGAAGAAATACTTGATTAAAAAAGATAATGATTACTTTTAATTGAAACTATAAATTTCATTTCCATCTAGACCAGGTTTTTTTTTGATAATAATTTAAATAAATTAATTGAATAATTAATTAAAATGATATTTAATTAGTATTGATTATTATAAAATTTAAATAACAATTATTTTGTCAATTAAAAATAATTAATTGTTAAATTAAATAACAATATCATTGACATTTGATATAATAATATTGTGGGCTGTTGAAAATGACAATAAATGTGTCTAAAAATATAAAATACATGGCTTATTTAATTTGAAAAAATTCATGGGGGGTGTGGTTGACCTGATGGTATATATAAACGATTTAGTAGTAGCAATATTCTACCATCAACACCATCTACAAAATGAAGAAATAAAAAAAAATAAATTAAATTTTTTCGAGGGGTTGGAGAAGACATGAAGGCAATCCATGACCACTTGCCACGCTATCATATATAAATTCAACTTGGCTAAACATTTTATGTCCTTGTTCTCTTTTTATTTCTTTTCATTTACACTAATATTGTTATTATCATCATTTATGTTTGAATTTTATTTGATAAACTAAATTACGATATACTTTTTTCTTCATATTTTTATTTAATTGAATTTTTCCATATTAAAACCTTTTATATTATTAAATAAATTAAATAAATATATATATTTTGTGGTGAAAGAGATAAAACATAATTTAAAAAACTTTTTTAACTGACAAATTACATTTTCAATATTAGATCTTTCTATTGATAGTTTCTAGTTGGTTTTTAAAATTTAATTTCAACTTTTCACAGGTGGTAAAATCAATTTAAATTAAAAAAATATCGATAATAATATTAACACTATATTTAAATGGATTTTCTTTTTATTTTTTTAAATTTATTATATAGCAAGATGTATTGAATATTATTTCAATTTATTTTTATAGATTAAATTTAAATGTAAAATAAATAAAATAAATATTTATTTTAATTAACACAATGCAATAATTTGTTAACGTTTTTTAATAATATTCTACTATTGCAAACTGATTTTAATGAATTCATATAAATGCAATGAATTATTTACGAGTGATAACGATAAAAAAGAAAAATGTTTAATAAATAATGATAGCTGATAACGATGCAACAATTCAAAGTCAAACTGACTGTTAATAATAAAAATGTAATAATATGGAATTCGAAATATTACAAATACGATAAAAAAAAATAATAAAATAATAATTTACTTTTAGATGTGCTATTTAATAGAGCACTTATCCAGTTAAGTATTTGATCATTGAACATTACTTCTTAGTGTTTATGAAAATCACAAATAAAAAATAAATAAATGGCTAAATTTTGGTTCAAAAATAACAAGAAAATGATGAGCTATATATTCTTCTTCATAAGACTATCATCACGTGTTCACGTACAATTATTATCCAGTCATTTCAAACACCTGGCTACACTCTAGTGCTATCAAAATGATCTATAAATAAATTTGAAAATATATTTATAATTTAATAGTAGTATAAATAAATATTACAACAATAAAATTACTCTATTTTTATAATTGGCATTTGTAAAGTTCATTTATGTAATTGAAAAAATTATTTTATAGGAGATAGTGGCCTAAAATGAGCACTTTTTTTTTTAAATGTTAAATTTTGTTTTTGTTGACTCGAAAAAAAGTTCTATCTATTATTTATATGTAATTTTTCTATTAAATTTCCGGAAATAATTTAAAAATTATCATAAATTTTTTATTTTTTTAATGCTTTTATTAACAGAGACACACAGTGTATGAATAAATGAAAAAAAAATTGAAAAAAATCTATATAATGATATGTTTAATAATAATTATTTACACTTTAATAGGACGACCTTGAAAGTTTTAATTTTTTTCAATTTCATTCAATAAATGTTGAATGAATAAATTCCAGGAATCGAGCCGCTTATTTTTCACTTGAATTCAGCCCTTTAAAACCGGTTTTTTGAGGTCATTGTGTTTCTGGGAATTTACGCGCGCGTATTGGCCTACTTTAATTCCGAGAAAAAGTGGAAGAAATTTAAATGCCCTTCTTTTTGTTTTTTATCAATGAAATTTAAATGTCTTGAAATACTCCGTTTTATTATTTATTTTTTGGCGATTTTTTATTTGTTTTATTTGTTTTATTGATTGGCTTTTTTTTGGATATTTTATTTCAATCTTTATTTATGTATTGTCATTTATTTTTATGAATAAATTGTAATAATTTTCCGACATTTTTAATGTTTATTAGATATTTTCTAGATAATATTTTCTGGAAAATTACGAAAAACCGATTTGTTAATTTTTTTTTAATTATAAATCTATCAATATGATAAACTTGTTTTTTTTTTTATTAATTTTACTTTATCAACTTTTACCTCATGACAAAACTTGTCACATTTATTATTTGCTATTGTTTTATTATCATTTTTTTTTTTTTCTTTTTTCTTTTTGTAATATGATGAGACGTGAGCACGAATACCCAAACTTTTTTTCTTTGTATCTTTTGTTTTATTGCTCAGGACTTTTTTGAGATATATTATCATTAAACTTGAAATATTCCAACATTATTTGCTTCTCTAGAAATATAATACGAGATAATATAAGAAAACTTTTTTCTACCTTCAAATCAGGTAAGTTATATTTGGTTTATTATTAGTTTATTTTGACCCCAATATAATATCACCTATCCATGAGTGAGATTAATTGGAATATATAGATAAATAGATACTTTTGATAATTAAATTTTGTGTTATTTAATTTGACCGAATTATATTTCATTAAGAAAATTCAAAGACCGGATATCCGTATTTATTTAATCTGAGTGTTGAACTTGACAACAAAACTAGTCAATAGTCATCATTTTAATTAATTTACAAATGATAAATATTAATTGATCAAAAAATTTACATGAATAGACCATTCAGTCTAATAAATACTTGAAAATTTCTAATTTTAACTGATATTTTACTTGTCAAATAGAGAACCAGTCAATTTAATTTAAATATAAATATATGAACAAGAATAATAACAGTAAAATTATTTATTGTACCACATGCTGAATAAAGTGTAAGTAATCGTAATATTCAAACTCACAAATTGAAAATAAATTGTTAAACTGATTGAAATTCTATACTCGTTTGAATCAAATAAAATACACCCACTGGATAAAAGTAAATAATGTAAATAAAAAAAATCCGATGACAGTTGTTGATGTCAATAAAGTATTGGCTGGATATTTTTTCAATTGTTAAATCCTTTTTTTTTTTTTCATCTCTAAGAAGTATATTTTAAATATTATAGAATGTATCATGGTCATGTGCATTATTGGAATGCAATATCGAAAAATCTTGAGATTCTTTTAAGTATATTTAAATTGAATTTCGAGTTTAGCAATATTCCAACAATTTATATTTATTTATTTATTTATTATGTCTTTGACAGTATAAAATGTATAAATATTTTAAGATAAATTTATAAACATTAAAGTTGAAAAGTGTATTTTAATATTGGCTTCAAAGTTGTGACATTAGTATTCACATTTGCAAGGTAATATATTGCTTGAAGATTGAGGGTGAAAAATAATTCACAAATTTGCCATGCTAAAAAGGATGGGCAACCTGTTGCCGCCCTTATT
>JAPYYR010001846.1:0-24758 GCA_030523065.1 Aphidius colemani
GGTATTAGAATTTTTATAAATAAAGAAATCATTAGTGTTTTATCAGATTTGAATGTAGGTTCTCGAGTTCAACAGTTCAAAGTATATTATTATTTTTTTGTATCACATTCGAGACAACCAGTAAATGATTGTCAATGACACTAGAGAGTGGTGGTAAACTGGTTATATTTATTATTTTTATTGAAAGATAAATGTCAAATTGAATTAAATATAAATTTCTAAATTCCTGTTATTTACGGTGAATTAAAATAATGATATTATTTAAATATTTAAAAGAAAATTATTTGGAGAATAAAAAGAAATATTAAAATCATTTGAATGATTGAAAAGTTGATTTTACAATTGAATGACATGAACAATCAATCTTCAATTGTGTTTGAATTAGAGTGTATAATCATGGTATAATGAACGATTCAACCAATCGAAATCAGTCAATAGGAGCATTATAACAAAGCACGTGAAAAATCAATTAAGATTTAGTATTTTTAAAACAAATTTTTTACAAAAAAATCTAGAAATGTAATTGGGAAAAACAAAGTTAATAAATTAACAAATTACATAATGAAAAAAAATTTATAATAATATTTTGAGAAATAAAAATTGAAGAAATAATAGAACAAAATCTAGTAAAAATATAAAAATGATTAAATAATAATAAATGTTGCTAGTCAAATGAAATTTGTCTATCAATCAAATAATGAATATAAAATTAAATTAAATATTAAAAATATTTTTATTGATACAATAAATTGAGGTAAAAATATATTTTTATGACACAATTCATCAGACGAGTTTCCAGATCGATGGAAATAATAGTCTGACATTGAACGACGACAACATTTCGTGTTCAATCCAAGCATGTACGTCAAGTTTTTAGCCATTGAATAGACATCAAAGTGACATTGATATGTAACAATCCCCATGTCTAGTTAACAGTTACAAAATGTCAAACATTTATCTGTCCTGGGGCTTTCAAAATACTCAATAGTCTCTGATCTTTCATGAGAATAAATAAATAAAAAAACAAACTTAATTTAATTATGAAATAAATAATAATTATTTAATTAAATATTTTCATGAAAATTAATTTGATCAAATATAATTGTATTTTTATTTTCAACTTGTCTAATAATTTTTCTGTAACTCGATTAATCAACATTACGCAACGAGGGAAAAATTTTTTTATAAAGACTTGATTTTTGCCTCGATGCAAATTGAATGAAAAAAAAAAAAAAATCGTATTAATAAAAATGAAGAAGGTGAATAAAATAAACGAGAAAAAATATAAAAAGTGTAAGTAAAAAAAAAAAGAAGAACATTAATGGTAAGATGGGTATAAAAAAATTGAGACTAGATGATGGGATAAAAACGATGATCATATAAAAATAATGATAAAAGTTGTTGAAGAGTTTCAATCTGGCGGATTTATTGAATTGGATTGCTGAATGAAAGAGGTTCTCATTGTGAAAAAAAAAAAAAAAAAAAAAATACTGGGTTTAGTTTCACGAGTCTTTTATTTTATTTTGGTTTTTTTTTTTACTTTACTGTTAGATTCAATGATTCTTGTCACGTTATATTCTGGATACGGTGCAACTTTCATGCAGTGCTCTTTTAAATTAATCTCTATTTTTTTTAATTTTTTTTTCTACTATTTCTTCACAGGTAAAATAGTAATTTCAATGATACACTAATTTAATTGAAAAAATTTTAGAGTGATAGTATATTTATATGAATTTGCTGATTCGAAAAATTTAAACTGCATTGGTTCGATAATAAAGTTACTATTCCAATCGATTTTTAATTTTCCCTGTTATAAATAAATAATGTTTCTATTCATTATTATTATTTTCATTAATATTTCAACAAATTTAACAATGATTTAGTAATTTTTTTGATCTTTTTTGTATACTTAGGACATTTATCCCCAAGATAATATCAAATTGTGATACAAGTTTGATGAATAAGCTTGACATATAATAAAACAAAAATCCATAAAGATATTCAATTTCTGTATGTTTCTTCAGCATATCAGTTTCCAGAATTAACTTTAATATTCCTACACCAATATGTACAGAGCTTTCGACCACAGAAACCAACCAAAGCATATTTCAACATCTCCCACATTCATATCCAACTGAGCCAACCCAACAAAATCCACAACACCGAATTTAAATTGTCACAGAAAAAAAATCCAAAATAAACGTCATAAAATAATTATAACTCCAACATAGCATTAATAATCACAAAAATAAAAAGCAAAACGATTTATAATGCATTTCATTTTCAGCTTGAATTTAAAATTAGCTTTTAAAAATAAAAAAAAATATTAAAACAATGAAAAAAAAATACATCTAAAAATAGACAACGACAGAAAATAAAAATAATCATTATTTTAAAACATAATGGGCCATTACCATTGTAGAAATTCAACACAGCATTTATAATTGAGTGTACTTGAATAATCGCTAAATAAATTTACTCCAAAAAAATTTATAAAAAATATAAATGATAAATCACTTTGACATCACACAAAACAACTATATTTTATCTTTTTTTATAAATAACCCTCAAGTTCATTGACAGTTATTAAATACCATTTGATAAAATATAAAAATTCAAAAAATAAAATTAAATTTGAGACAAAAAAAGTGTTACTAGTGAATATAAGAATACCTTTTTTGAAGAGTGACGATAATAACGATGAGGATGAAGCATACACACATAACGATCGATTGCCATGCAGACAAGTATTACAGCACTTTGTTGAGTAAGAGCACCACGTAAAAGTGCCTGTGAACATAAAAGACAACGTTGAAAAAATATTACAGTATGAAAATGTCAATTTTAGCAAAAAATACCATCAATTTTCATGATGTTCAACTACTCGAAGTACACATACATCACACTGAAAAAGAAAAATAAACTTTTTTTTCTTTCTTTCTAAATAACAATAATAATTCTATAAAAAACAATATAAAATTTATATTTTTTTATGACTTTTTTACAAGTTTATTTTGTAGATTTTTATCGCAAAATTTTTTAGTGTTTGGAATATTTTTTTAGTGTTACGGAAGTATCGTTCTATGCAGAATCACAATGCACATATGTTATATGAAAGGACGACAGCTTGTCTTCCAATGTAATTTATGCACAATGCAAGTCAATACACCTCGATTCACCCACATATTCGATGTTTAAATACTGTAATTGTAAACAAAATTACCGATAAATTATTGTAGAAAATAAATAGATAAATAATAATGTAAATTGAATAAAAGAATTCTTTTTTTATTGTCTAACTTTGTGTGATATAAAACTTTGTATTTCATTTTTTTTTTAGTAAAAGTACAGAAAGTTGTTGGAAGAGTATAATAAAAGTGAAAAAATAAAGTTGAATTTTATTTTTTATAAGAAATGGCAAAGGTGGATATCCATTGATGATATTTTATGTTGTTTTTTTTATAAATCGGTTGTGATTTACGAGGATGCTTTCTGGATTATCAGAAGTTTTTTATTGGACAATGTCCAAAAACCTTTGGTTACATGGTCCTTTCTTGGGTGTGGTTTACTCAAACAAATTTATAGATTTCATGGTAATATTACTGAAGAATTTTTTTAGATTATGCTGTATATATATATTTTTTTTTTTATTCTACAAAACATAGAGTACTGGCTTTATTATGTATCAAAGGAGAAACGTTTCAGTGTATTATTATTTTTTACTTTCAAGTTTACAGCTTGATTAAACTTTTTTAACGAAAAAAAATTAATTACAAATTTATTCAAAATTTCTAATATTAATAATCCGTAAAATAAACATTTTAAAAGATAAATATTATTTAAATTTTTAATAACAATAAAAATACGATGATTAATTAATTAATTTATAAAAAAATTTACTTGAAAATTTACTGATATTTATTGTGTTAAATTTAAATTGACTACTGAAATTTAAATAAAATCTTGATAAAAATTAAATTAAAAAATGGATAAACAAATAGGAAAATCATGTTAAATTATTATTTTTTTTTTTAAAGTAATATTATGGGTAAATAGAGAGGTCACTTTGCTCGAATATTGCTGAAGCATTTTGTATGATGCCTTGAATTTGTACATCATCACTCAATCGATTAACGTTAATTGAGTCAATTGGCGTTGCTACCTTCCAAGATGACTAAAATATATATAGTAAAACCAACAAATCGTTTATTTTCCAATATTTGAATTTTATTTATTTATCTCCTCTACTACCCTGAATTTCATAAATTTATTTTATTCACCAGTATATGTTGCATTAATTAAATTTTCATATGGTGCATTAACAAATTGAAAATTTTATTTTAATTTAAAAATATTATCTCAACGTAGACCAGCATAAAGCTGCATATTGGCATGAAAAAGTAAAAGAGTAGTCTGAATTTTAATTTAATTTTTTTATATTTTTTTAAAGAAAAATTCAATACGATATGCAGCCACATGTGTCAGGTTACAGATGGTGACATTTATCGTTGCTTGGAGACGACCACTGAAATCCAGTTAGTTAAAGGATGAAAAAAAAAAATTATATATATGAAAATACAGAGGAAAAAAAAATCAGGGAAATGGAAAGAATGATTCATGAGTTTATAGAAGTAAAATATATAAATAAGTAAATAAATACTTGATGTCATTGGGCTACTCGTAAATTATTTTATTAAAATTGAATCAAGTCAATTATAAAAAAAGGAAAAATCTTAACTTTATTACGACGAAAATAAAAATTAAAATAATTATCTTCGTTAAATTTGTGGCTTGAATTCCGTGCACATGGTTTGATTGAAGCTTTATATATATAAATGAGCAAAACGTGCTGAATATGTGTAAATTTCAGATTGCGTACAAGTACGTCAACCACAGTGTTTAATTAGTCGTGCAAATAATTCCCTTGAGCCAAAAGCACACATCTCTTGTCTCAACAAATTAGGCTTTTCACCTCAAAGCCATTTTCATTATATTAAATTGAACATCAAAAAAATAATAAAAGTTGGCAATTGAATTGTTTTTTACTGCAAATTTATATTGTTTTTTTGAAAAAAAATATTATTTACAAAGAGTATAGTAGAAAATTATTGTTTTTTAAAATTAAAATTACCTGAATTTGACATACGACTTCACCATAAGGCCAACAACCATAGACTGCTGGCAAAAATCCAAAGGGCGTTACCAATAGACCGATAGCTAAATCGTTGCTGGCTAGACTGGTAAGCAGGTACTTTGGCTATCAAAAATAAATAATTAACAAAAAAAAAAACCTTTATTATTATTATCAATTGTATGATTAAATATCCTGGTCATAATATCCACTGGTAAGTAGAAAATATGAGCAATGAAATATTTAGGAATTTTGAAATTTAAACTTTTTAAGGCAGAGAGCTTTCGCGTGGGCCCAATAAATAGTAAATTTATGAATAGTATTTTCATGTATTTAGAAAAGATTCAATTGGAACAGAAGAACGACTTGTATTTCATGTGAAAAAAATATGATTTTTTTTTTTCTTTCGAACAAATATTTAATTAATTGAAAAAAATTATTTTTTTGTTTCATTTAATTTTTTTTTATAATTGAGACAAAAAAAGGATTTTTTTCAATTAAAAAATCGACCAGTCTAAGAAGATAGTAAGTATACCACTTTTTATGTAACTGTTACAATAAGTACAACCAATTTTTGTATTTTTTTCTAATCTAAATTAATTGCCCCCAAAATTGCCTTAAAGTAAAAAGATGTCGCTTTTAAAAAATACAAATTTTGTTAATAATTAATTCACTTTAAAATAAAAACATAGAGCTTTTGGCGAACTAAAATATATTGAATGCATAATGTCCAAAGAACAAAATTAAATAATAAACAATAATTTTCACAAAATTGTTAATAAATAATGATCCGGAGAAATTTACCGAAAACATGAAGAAATCTTTAAGTTTCAAATTAACGATTTCCGCTACGAAATCACCGAACTTTCTCCATCAATTTTTTCGTAACCCACGGATACATTATTTTTCTATTAAAATATTAACCAACGTATTTTTGACCATGATATTTAATCAGAATTTAATTAGAATTAAAAATTGTGTTTTTTTTTATTTACCTGTGCGTGAATATATTTACTGTATCGCTGGCTATTTATAACGCAAATAACAAGTAAATTTAAAAACAATATACCGAGACTCAAAAACAGTATAATTGATGCTCGTATAACTTCACCGACACCTGGTATTGTCCAAAAAAATTTTGTCGAAAAGTCAGACCAACAAATACTTTGATTCAATGCAGGTGGCAATAGGGTCGGTGAAACATGATGTTCAAACATCATTTTGAAATATTCGTCATTATTATTCCACTCTTTGTCAATATATCCTCATCTAAAATAAAATTAAAAATTGATTTACATATTTCCATTTAAAAAAAAAAGCAATCCTTCATGTACCTACATATATTTTCTCGAAAAAAAAATCAAACAATTCGTTTGCAACCGAAATGTATTTTCTTTTTTCTTCTCTCATAACTCATCATGTCATTTTGAACAATAAAATTCAACGACTTTACATTTTATCTGTGTTATATTTTGGCAATCAAATAATACTCATTACACTGAATAATTTAAATTTGATTTTTAATTGTTTCACATCGATTAGTGTGATCATTCCAAACCTCATCACTCAGCATCTACGAAAAAATTATCGTTTTTTTTTTTTCTTCTCTTATTGATATTCAAGTGAACAAAATTATACACATGTTTTGTTAGTTTTTTATTATATAAATTATTATTATTTTTTACAATCGTGTGTTTACTCTGTGGAAATAAAAACTCACCATTGAAGTGACTCAGTGTATGGAAAATTGATGGCATCTATGATGTGACAGCCGACCCGAGTTGCAAATAATGAATAGGTAATGAGATTTCAACTTTATCTCAACATCAACCACTCTTTTTTACGATAAAATAATTAAAATTTTTCGTACATAATGATCAGTTTTTTTTTTTTTTTCTTTTGCTTTCATTCACACCTTCAGGCTGAACTATTTTTTTCTTGTTTCGTTTTTTTTTTTTCCTCTTTTTTATCAACTTTTTCGATTAAGTAATTCCTGCAATTTATTGAAATATCTGGAACGCAGTGAACTTTGATTCTTCTTCACCTGAAATACCAGAATTTTTTTTTTTTATTTTAATTAGTACATTATGTATATGTTGAAATTTAATTTAAAAATTTGTAATCCTTTTTTTTTTAAAATAAAAGAAAATTATGTTTTTACAAATTTTTAAGAGAATGTCAATGACAATTCGAGTTTATGGTTATTACGATTTTTATTCTCTTATATATAATAAAATATTACACAAAATGAAAATTCAATTTTTACAAGTGTTTTATAAAAAGTTTTGAAAAGTATTACGAGAAATAAAAAATAATAGTTGTCGAAAAAAAAAAGTTGTAATATTTTAAATTGCTATTCATCCGAGTTAAATAAATATTTAGGGTAAATTTAAGTCCATCATAAAACGAGGATCAATGAAAGATGAGCTCATAATGAATTTGAATGAATCATAATATTTTTATTAATTATATTTTGTTATTTTTTTTTTTAAACTTTAAATTCTATAATTACTGATTTTATAGTTTAAAAATTACTCAACAAAACGTTCTGTGATTTCCAAAATTCCAAATAAATTTATAACTATTTATTTACATAATTAATGATGACAAAATAATTAATTAATCGCTAATAATTCCTCTGCATTTTCATTTTGTTTTAGATAATTATCAATTGGTTTATTAAATAAAATAAAAAATATAAATTAATAAAACTTGTGAGCTTGAAATCTGGACTTTTATAAGAACAATAACAAAGTGAACATTTAAAATTGGCATCTCAAGTTGATGAAATTAAAGTTGAAATAATGAAGACAGAAATTTATATATGTATTTCTCAGTATTATACAAACATTTCAAGAACCCATTTCAATATCACCAACACAGCAAAAGCTGAGATTTCAAAGTTATAAATTGTTGAACATTTCAAATTGTCATAATATAGATAAACATGTTCTCATACATTTGCACAATTGCTCAAGCAAATTTGAAGATAATAAAGATACAAAATTGTACATATTATTTGAAATTCAAGCTATTGAATCAGACTTATCGGATGATAAGAGCACAGATTAAATTGACAATAGGTTTATTATGTATTTAAAATAATTATTTTGGTAAAATGGAAGAAGAGCTGGTTCCAATTGAGCATGTTATACTTTCAAAGTGATTTGATGCCGGATGGCATTTATATGGTCAAATTATTTGGGTTTTTCATAAATGTCATGTCGCATTAGAGATAAACTTTAATAGTAAAAAGCACAACTAAAAATAAATGATAAAAATGAAGAGTAACAATACTTAATGGAAAAAAAAGATGTCGAAATTTTAAACGTTTCGACAACTTACAAGAACCATTTGACTCTAAGCAGTAATTTTTTTCTGCTATTATTTTTTTAATTTAATTCTTTTTTCTTTTCGTTTTTAAGTGCTATTTTAAAATAATTAAATATATTAATTTAGTTAAATTACATTTTATTCAAATAATTATTTAGAATGAATGAAAATATTTTTTTGGAAATAAAAAATATTTGGTATTGTGAAAAAAAAAACAGAAATTTGATTCTTTATTTGAGATTTATAGCCTGTCGTTGACTCTGCATATGAAAAAAAAGGAGAGAGATAAAAAAATAAAAAAAAAATGACAAAGGAAATTGTGAATAAAGCAGGTGAGCTTTTTTTTTTTTTTATTTCTGGACGATGAAAATTCTCTGTGACACCGAGGTCATGGCAGTAAACGAAAGATATAGAAAGCCAGAGCAACGTATGATAGCGTGAAAGTAATGTAGCGAAAAAAAAACTTGCTTAAAAAAATCGATGAAAATAAAAATGATAAGAATGAAAAAAAAAATGAAATGTGGGTACAAAACGCAAACATTGAGGTCTCATCCATATAAAAACGAAAAATAAATTTTCTAGTGTTGGGAATTTGACTAGTAAGAAATCTTTTATTTTAAAATTTATATTTTTCTATATGAAGAAAAAAAAAGTTTATTTTTATCTAAACGCAATCGTCTTGTTTTTTATTTTTTGTAATTTTTTTTTTGCAAGGCTATTTTGCTTTTTTTACATTATTACTTCTTGACTTTAGCGACTAGTTCGTCGCCCTCAAAGTCTCATTCGTCGACGTGTTTTCCCGAGGGAGACGTTTCACCAGGCGACCACCACCGTCATCTACAGAATTTCTTTTTTACGATCCACTGAAAAGAATTCGATCTTGTCAACGAGAAATATATGTATACAAAACTCTTTCACACATCAGAGACTTTTCGATCAACCACACACTAGCCGATTACAACGCTGTAAAAAAAATATAAATAAAAAAAAAATATATATGATGAAAAACCTAGTTCGCTATTTAAACAGGATAGTAAATTTCCTGGTCAAAGTATGTTGCAAGATAAGACGATTATCTAAATAAATGAACATTTAATAAAATGCATTTAAAAGATGAAAATATTAATGAAAATTAAATTTGATTTTAATTTTTTAAATACAATTATTTTGATAAATCAAAATTTCGTTTGAGATGGAAAGTCTATTTTTTTTGTTAAAATACGTCATGAGACATTTACTAGAAATTTATTTCAGTTAACAACAATTCCACCGAAACCGTATGTATTTGCATAGACGAAAAGTAATTCTACGTGATATTTTTCACACCATTTTCCAACAAATGTGCAATTTTTATTGAGTAGACTTTACCATTCAATTTCTTACGAAAAAATCCACCCATTTTCTGTTGTATTATTTCTTTTTATATTATCCAATTGACTTTTTATATCTGGAATTTTTCAACATTCGAAATTGTAATACATTGCATTTTGAAAAAAATGTTATTTCATTATTTTTCCAATAACTTTTTCAATGAAATCTCGAAACACATAAACAGACTTGGCTATTGTCTGTAAAAAATACAAAGCATTGTTATTTTGTTCATCGAATATATTGTGTAGTCTTTTCAATTAAATATAAAAGTGGTTAACGAAGAGAAACATTATTGACTTTTTTTTTTTTCTCTCCGAATGTATTTCAAACAAAAAAAATTATAATCAATAAAATATTAAAAGTTTATTCTAATTTTATTGTAATTTAATGATATATTTATTTGAATTGTATAGAATTATATTCAACACGAATATTTAACAACTTTATTCATAAATTAAAACTTTTTCTTTGTATATTCACTTAAGTTATTGTAATATCTAAAAAACTTTTTTCAGTTGCATTTAGCTGCTTAAAATTCATATTATTATATGTATTATTATTTTATTTTACTTTTTTGTATAATCAAAATGCTGTGAGGGTGATGAATTTGTTTTATTTGACTTTAACAGCAAATAATTCTAAAAACTTTACATAGTTATGTCTTGAAATGTTACTTTATAAATTTCACATTGTTATTTGACTGACCCGCATAAGAACATCTAAACTTATCATCGTTAAATGCATATTAATTCCTCCTTTTTTTAACAAAAAAATTTATACAATTGTTATTACTTTTCAATAGAAACAAAAATTACTTTGTTTTTATTTTTCACGATTTTGATATGCCTGGATAACTAGAGATGAATTTCAATAGTTCTTCTTTTAAAATTCACGATTAAAAAATAAAATGTTGACTTGAAAATTTCCAAGGGAATGAAACAATGACCTTTTTTATTTCAACAATATGTTATTATGAATACCATTTTTTTGTTTTATCTTTCGCCCGTATGGCAAAATTAAATAAGCTTTAAAATTGAATTTTTCAACTTTAAAATGTTTCACTATCTTAATCGATTTTGTAAGCTGTTTATCTCATCAAATTTAAATATGAAAATTTTAAACTTATTTTTTTTGAATTGTGTTGAAAATAAAAGGCTTTATAAAGCTTTTTTTTAAAAAAAAATTCAAATAGAGACGAGTATCCCATTTAAATTTTATGCTTAAAATATCCTAAACTTGATGAAGCCGGTCAAACCATCTCGAGTTAACAATTCCACCCAATAAAAAAAATAGGCATCATGTGGCTTGTGTTGATATAAAAAGCCATGGAATTTGAAATTAAAATGAAAAATTATAAAAATAACAGACAACCATAGTAACACATCAACATAATCACGAATTTGTCGAAAAATTGAAAATTAATTTATTAAAAATTCAATTGATTAGCCATTGTATTGTAATGACTCGCTGTTATTATCATTTCAGATTGAATGTTCTTTGGCAAACTCGTAATCGATTATTTTGTCTTTCATAGAATAAAAAAAAGAATGTAAAATCTCATTGATATGTACAATCAGTCCGAGAGCTAGTCAATCCTTCATTAAACAAATGCCCGGTTCCCTATATGTTTTTTTTTTGACAAAAAATATATTTTTTTGCTGTTAAATCTGTACTATTATTCTACCAGTGTAACTCCTAATTGAAAACCTTCAATAAACTGAAACAAAAAAAGTTATACGTACATATACTGAAAAATTTCTATGAATAAAATCCAGAAGAAGAGATATTTACATACAGCAAACAAGCAGTTGAATATTGATAGAACAACGTGACGACGATTTAAAACATCAAATCCTTACCGTAAAAAAAAACTCAATATTTTTTATATATATGACTGATTTTATATACGCGACATTAACTTGGCATAGCTGTATTCTTTTGGAGCCAGAAAAAAATAAAATATGACTTATGACTCGTTAGTTATGAGTACTGAGTTAAAAGAGATTGAGCTAAGCATTGCCACATAAAGACAGTCAATAAATACAAAAAGCATTGACAGTATATTAAAAGGATATAAAGAAAACAAAACAAAATTTACCTTTGATGAATATCAACTTGGTTGGGAGATGATATAAATAAAATAAAATATTGTAAATCAATTTTTTGATAATTAAAGTTTAGTTATTTTGAATATTTTAAAAGGCAAAGGTAAAAAACTTTGAAGCTTGTGTGGAAACTAAATTATAAAAGTGAAGCATCAAAACTCTTACGTTGAAATGTCGAGTTATCAAACTAATTTTCATATTAAAAAGTTGATAAAATTTTGTGGGTAAATTTAAAATGCAGTATGAGAAGTGAGAAAAGAAAATGAGAAAAAAAAAATATAAAAATAAATATAAATGAAGAGGAAAAAAAAAAAAAAAATATTTAATTGTTTATTTGTAATAATATTATAAGTTTTTTTTTTTTTTTTTTTTTTTTTTTTTTTTTTTTTTTTTTTTTTTTTTTTTTTTTTTTTTTTTTTTTTTTTTTTTTTTTTTTTTTTTTTTTTTTTTAAGTTTCGTTCCATCTAGTTGACATCGTAAAAGGACGTTGCTCTTATCTCTCTTCACTTTGCCAGATACTTGAACGTTTTACTAACTTTTTGAATTCTGATCTTTATAAGGATAGAAATACTCAAAGCCACTTGGAAAAAACTGCGTAATGTAAAAAATATAATAAAGCTCAATAATCCACTCGGACTGACGAAATTTTTCTTTTACTATTCGATCGAAAACCAAAACGTGCATATAGACAGCAATATAAATATTCAATTTATTTTCATACAAATAAACATTCATTTTGTTAAAAAAATTTAAAAAATGAAACTATTCAGCAAACGACAAATTTCCTGTTTGCATGTTTGATAAATTTCCCGAAATTTTTTGGAAATAGTTTCTGGAAATGTTTTCTAGGAAATTCCTGGAAATAGTTTTTAGAAATATTTGACTGAAATTTTCTCGTTTACATCACCGGAAACTGTTTACGAAAAATTTGGGAATACGGGAAAAAACGTACAAAAAGAAAGTCATATAGAAGGAGATGACCTAATGACGATTTAATTTGATTGACTATCTTTGATGCGTTAATCTGTCCATTATCCATCAGTCCATTTATCGATTTCAAAAATTGTATATTTAGTTTATATACACAATGTTATGTACGTACATTTAATTAATTTGGAAAAAGAGTTTGCATTTTGTCATGAAAACAAGTAAAAGATTTATCTTTTTTAAACATGTATACAAATATAAAATTTAGTTTATCCATTTTCGGTAACTCTACTGGCACAGAATATAATTTTTTGTTTTCTTCCGTTTGAAGATTTCCAATTCAATTTTGATGGTCACCAAAGAAATAATAAACACAAAAAGCTACATAGAAAAAATTTTTGAATAATAACTGATGCTATGTTCATTAAAACAAAGGGTAAATGAACATAAACCTAATTATTTTCAGAACGTGAAATATTCATGAAAATATTGTCGAAGGGTTTTAATAAAATACGTTGAAAAAGTTTTTCAAAAATTTGTTAAACAAAATTTAATTTTAATAAAACTTTGTTATTTTGTAAAATAAAACATATTTTCAATTCAATCAAGCCAACTATTGCGGAAGCTTGCGAGTCCGGAAGTAGTTTAAAACAAATTTTCAATAACCTCGTCAGATTAGAATATATCCAGTCAATTTATTTTAAATCACCAATAAAAAATTCCAGTAAATAAATAAAAGTAGAAAATTAATAAATATATATAAAAATATAAATTAATAATTTAATTATTTATTAAATAATAACAAACATGTTTAATAAATTTTTCTAATTTTTTGTTTGTAAGAATGAGATAATCAACTCTTAACTTTGCCATGGAATACCCCATACATATTCAATCGCAAATAATTCAAAATCATAAAATAAAGTTTACAAATAAATAAAGAAATTAAATTAATTAAATATTTATTGTTATTTAAAATAATTAATTACCATTATCCACAATTTTCCATAAAATAATCGAACTGTCTGACCGATGATTGACCCTTATCACTGAATCATTACCCTCCTTAACTTTTCATTCAAAAAAATTACCGAAAAATCACCAAAAAAATTGTAAATAAATAAATTAATAAACAATATAATCCTACTTTTTTTTTCTCTCGTAAATAATTAAACTTTCTTTATTTTTTTTTTCCTTTTTCACACTTATTTTTTGTTTTTTCTTTTAATTTGTATAAAATTTTTTATAAATTATTCATATTAAATTCAAGAAGACATAAACACTTTATTATTAATTTATCAATAATTGTTCACTTGAAAAACTTCACTATTATCAATTACTTTTATTCATTATTATCATTTGTCAAACGTGCTTTCGATTGTGGCATTAGTTTAAGTAAATACTGTAAAAATGAATAAAAAAAAAATACAAATTTATGTTGCTTTGTAAATTTATGTTCTTTATTTATTCAATTATTTATCTATTTGTTAATTTATTTATTAATATACATTAATGACTTAATAAATAAACAATTTTTCATTCATGAATTTTCTTATTTACATATTTAAATTTAAAATATAATTAGAATTTTTTTTTAAATATTTTCATTTATTATTGTTAATTATTATTTTTTTTTTATTCATGACTGTTATTCATACTAAAATAAACAAAATTTAAGGCTACATAAAAGGACAGTCGTAACGTTACGAAGGCTGACGACGCACTACTTGCCATTTGGTTTCTAGTTTCTACTTGCTGGCGCCCATATTTCCCCTACTGCATTTTCAACCCCTTGAAGTCTCTTTATGTGTCCCGACAGTTATTCTCAACAAACCATATCTCTTTTCCCATACCAAAAATTTAAAATCAACCTCATCATCATCTTTCCAACCATTTTTACCATTTTCTGCCTTTTTTTTCTTCTATTTTTATTATTACATCTCACCAACTAACCCAGAAAAATTAAAAGGAAAATATATCGAATGAAATAAAATTATCCAGAACAATGTCATAGTTTTTTTTCTAATCTATTAAATTTTTTAATAAGCTTATTAATTTAATATTTAAAAATTAAAATTATTATTTTAATTAACTTAGTTAAATTTATGTGACAAAAGTGAAGCTGTAATTTTGAAGCTTGTTGGTGTGAGTCAAAGGGGTTGTTTTGTAATTTCTATAATGGAATTGTTCTAAAATTTGCTGTCATAAACATGGAATATTGTTATGTATCAAATTAACAAACAATATACAATAAAATTTGAAAAATAATGTTCTTTTTACAAAAAAATTTAGCTAAATATTTTTAATATTAATTTGAGATTTTAAATAATTTCAAAGGGTATCGGTTGTTTATAATTAAAGTGCTTTTTTAGATTTTACTGTGTCATCGACTAGCCTGACCCTTGATATATTGACATTCATAAATTTATTATGGTGCGTATTTAATAAGTTTCAAACAATTTTCCAGTTTTGTAATGAAATAGTTGGTTAACTTATTGGTCAAAATATTCAACTATGAAACTTGTATGACCAAATAATGCAAATATTTCAAAGAGATATTGTAAAAATTAGACTGCAAAATTTGAAAATAGCCTCGGTTATATTTTAAAGGTTTGTTTTTAAATTTATTCTATTTAAAAATCATGGAAAAATTAAAAATGTAAATTTTAAAAACCTTTAGAATGTGAATATGACTTGAGCAGATTTTAAAATAAAATTACTATTAAAAGACAATTTTTTTTCATCGTTTTTTTTTCTTTTAATTAAGACCATCAATGGAAGTTGAGTTGAAATATTATCATCGTTGTAGTTGGCTATATTACTTGAGTATTTATTCTGTGTATAAGTACTTATCCTTAATATTCCAGGTCTTTAATGTACCAAGTTGTGTTTATATATTTCATGCTAATCGCAATTTCTACCACGTGCAATATTCCTTGTACCTGCAAATACAAGTATACAGAAAATATATAACTTGTTAATTAAATAAACTACCAAATTCAAGACTACGACATTTTCTTACCACTTTATCTTATCACTATATGATTTTATCATAATACGCTTTGCCAAATGAGATGTGTTTTGCATTAACTCAACAAATTTCATGTCATTTAAAAAGTATTTAAATAAATGATGAAAAATATCAAAATAAACTACAGTAAATTATTATTTCCTAAGTAAAAAAATCAATAAAAAAATATATTTGAATATAAAAAATAAAGAAAAAAAAATCGACAACAAAATATTGAAATTGGATTTAAAAGGTTGAGATCATGGAAGTTAATCCTGAGTCGTATTAACCTATCTTTTTCAAGAGATTAGAAAAATCTCATTTACTTCACACCTTCTGTTCACTCGTATAAGACTTCTTAAGATTCTACTAGTCTCCTATCATTTTATATATGACATTATCAGTATTAAAATGTGAAACTTCATTAATCACTCTACACATAAATTATATATTTATATAATTTCGTCTCATGAATATTTTTGTATAAATATTCAATTAATTTAAACTAATTAATTTATTACCTGAAAAATAAAATGACACCAATGTGTCTGATAAAATTGCATATGTATTCATTAAATTACTGACGTACTTTAATTCAATGACAAAATATTATTCATTTTTATTTGTTATTTGATATGATTTGTAATGACTCTCAAAATATTATTGATTTTCTTTATCAATTTTCATGGAAAACATGATGTTTGATTGGCCAAATAAACTTGTGAATCACGTGGCTCGTTGTGACATTTTCTCAATTTATTTTTCCATTTCCACTTTGTTTTTCTTTTATTAAACAAGTGAAAATAATATATACTTGAATTTGAATTACATAAATTTGTGAATAAACTGTGCTTAGTGTTAATTATTAATTGAAAAAATATAGCATTCGTAAACTCTAAATACCATCTAAAAAACAACTATGATTAAATGTGAAACAAAAAAAAAATAACATCATAACCTAAATTTTTGCTGTTGTTTTTTTTTAATAAGGTCTCTGTTGATTGATATAACAGAAAAATTTATTTATCCAGTATATGGATTCCAGATAAGTGTAAAAAAAAATGGTCTCCATACGTATAAAAACTACTATTGGTTCTTTTTTCAATCGAAATTGTTTTAAAAATTTAGAAGAACCATTTGAATCTCTTCATTTTCTTTGTCGTGCAATTATTGTTTATCATTGTTTGCGGACAATTTCATTGTTTCTATGATTGGCCCAGTTTTTAAAATAACAATTCACTGAAGAGTTTATAACTGTTATATGGATTCCATGGAAGCCTCTCAATATCATCAAGGTATGTCTGACTACTCAGTGTTAGCAATACTCACCAAGAGTTCGAAATTCCATTTGTTGAAATATTTTATTTAACAACAATAACGTGATATTTGTTTTACTTATGGTTTTTTTTTGTTGATAGTTGTCGAAACAATACGTTATTTTTTCAAAGTAAAAAAGCCATTTGAGGATAATATTTGTGTGATGTTTGGTGCAAGTTATCATTTGTGGATTGGACTGATTTTTTTTGAGTCATCATTATCATCAGCTTCAAATTCATTTGGCTATAATTTATTAATAACTGAAACAAATAAAATTTCTGATAATCAAGATGATAACTATGGTATTTACGATGAAGATTATGATAGTGTTACAAGAAATATTAGTCGACGTAGATTGGATACACCAAGTGAATGGGAACTGACAAAAAGAGTTTTAAATTTTCCAAAAAACAAAATTGATAATAATTTTAAAATGGGTAATTTAATTATTGAAAATCAATTATTTAGATTTGAATTTTTACATGATTTTCTTAGATTTATTCAACCGTACAATGTGTCAATTGGTAAGTAAATATTTTTAATTATTTTACATTAATATAAACTGGGTTTTTTAATTGATAAATTTTTTCTTTTTTCAGATTTTTTAATTGATATATTTGAAAGTCGTGTAACAACCCAAAGGCTGTTGTCTGAGGTGATATTTTTTCAAAGTTTTTATTCATTAAATTACGTTGTATCTGTATGACGTTTAATTTATATCTCAATTTTACAGTCCATGCATGTCGAGGTCGGATTTATATCACTTTTAGCTGCTTGCTGTATTTTGGCATGTGTTATTCCTGGTACTGAGCTTTGGCTTGTCTGTCGTCCAATCAAAGAAGATTATAAACCGTCACAGCATCCAAGATGTCTGGCATTTATGCTCTCAACACTTGTCTTTATTCTTGGGTAAGTCAACAATTTTATTTTATCACAAATTTTTATTCAACAAAGGTCAGTCATTTAAGTAGCTAAAAATAATTTATTGTATTTTATTTTTTAATTTTCAGCTTAGGAATTATTGGATTAATTATTTCCAATGAAGTTACAAAAATTGGAATTGAAAATATTCCTAATGTCGTGAATACTGCTATTCAAGATCTAAGTGATTATCATACTGGTACAACTGTTGAAGTTCGGGATTGTTTAACAAGAAGTCTTGATGTCGCAAGTGAAGCCATTATGGCTGATCTAGATAGTGAGTTTAATAAGACTTAATTGAATTTAAAAAAAAAAGATAAAAAATCATAATAACAATAGTTAATTCTTATTCTTTTATTATTTGTTGTTTTATTTTTAAATATGTTCAAATGAAATGAATAAAAATTTATGTAAAAAAAAAATATTTAACAATAACCAATATTACGAAAATTCGTATCTGATGGTTGATAATTAATAGGGTCTCAAGGGTATGTAAATTATGACTGGGGAATATCGACGTGATCGGATTCGTAATTACTTGCATTGGCTTGATATTTTAAATAATGATAAAGTGGTTTATTATTGTGTTTTATATTAAATCATTTCAATTGACATTAATTACAATATTTGAAATGATTCCACTGTGTTTGTTTTACTGTGTTGTTTATTTATTAATTAGTACAAAATAATTTTACGTTTCATATAAAATATAGCTTGTGTTGGTCTAAAAAGCCATGAGATATTCAAAATTAAAATGGATAATTATAAAAATAACATTAAAAGTAACTTGGGTATTTTTTATTTTCGATTTTAAACACTTCTGAGCTCAAACTCAGTGTCCATGTCAATTTTTATATGAATGGGATCAATAGTTTACGTAAATCTGCGTTTCCAAGGAACCGGCCACTTTTTTTTATTATAATTAATTAGTCATCGTATCGTAATGACTCGCTGTTATTATTATTTCGAATTGAATTTTTCTTTATATTTTCAGCCTTTAAATGTAGATTATTTAATGTCAATTTTAATAATTTATTTAAATAGTTGTTATCGTCATCTTTGATAAATTTGTAACAAGATATTGTTACAAGATAATTTAATAATATAAAATTAAATTAAATAAACTTATACTTTATTTATTAAATGTTTTAGATGTCGAAGAACTGCTGGGCAAGCCAGTTCAACTCGACTTGGCATCAGAAACTGGTATAGATATCGCCATAGGAAGACTATTCACTGTTGCCAATGGTAAAGAAATTTTTTTTTATGTATAAAAACATGTCATAACAAAGTTTAACTTCATTTCAAATATTAATTTATAACTTGGGAAAAAATCATAAACCAAATGTCTCTATATCTAATATGTTATTGAGTATATATTCAACTGAAATCTATCGAGTATAAAATTCTTATGAAATGGTAGTTTTGGCTCGAAGACAACGTCTCCATATACGTTATTTCATTGAATATGTAACTTGAACACAAACATTAATATCAATGTTAATCGAAGCTAAACACGGCTTATCGTATTACTCAGATAAATTTGTGATAGCAATATTCCAACAGCCACCTTAGAAAAAATATTTATAAATGTTTTATTTCAAAACTCAGACTTTAAAAATGAAATACATCTCATCCCTAAATTACTATTTTTAATACTCATCAGTAATGACTGAGTTATTAATTTGTCTACTCGAAATATTTATAATATTTCTATCAAGAAAAATCTCTGTTAGCTTCAATTGTAATTTTTAAAAATTTTAAAATCTTTTTTAAATATTACCAGGTAAATTTGAATATTTAAAATTACTTGAAAATTATTTTTTGATATAACTGAATTTTCAATATGATTCAACAGGGCTGATATGAATTCTGGGTATAACTCTGTTCATCTCTCCAAGACCAAAGGAATTTTAGATAAAGGGATAAAAATGAAAAACAAATTGATCCCTCGGGGGTTTTGGTGAAAATTTCATTTTACATTTATAAAATTTTTTGTGTCTTTGATCTATGCGTATCATTTTTTTTCATACGTCATGTGGTTTCCATTTCATAAAAATATTATTATTTATATTTATTTATTGAAAAAAATTTAAGCCAATTGATAAATGTACTTCATCATCAATTTTCTTAGATTATTTAGTTTTTCTTTTTTCCTTTTTATTTATTATTATTTTCTTTTTGTAGTAAATCTTGTTGTAGTCGAGATACTTTATTGGTAAATTAAATTTTTCAGCAAGTCAAACGCTTTCAAATCGTGCTGAGACTTTACTAAAAGAGGGCGAAAAAGCTCGTGACCTCGGAATGGAATTGAGTCGTGAAATTGATGGACTTCGACGTCAACTTGAGTCTGTTGTTGGTGACTGTACAACTCAAGATCGTTCTGTTTGTGCAACTATAAATCCATCTGGTCTCTCAATCACCATTGAATTCGAACAGGTATAATTTTTTTTATTAGTTTTTTTATCCTGTTTTTTATTTTAATAAAATAAAAACTAATCGTTAAATTTTCCAAGTAATTATTATAAAACTTTTTATGTTTTTTTATAAAATAAAAAATATATTTTTAATAGTTTAATTTATTTAAAAAATTTTCAGACCTTTAATTACTGTCAAAGTTGCTTGAACTATTTGTGGTTTTTCCTAATACTGAAGATAAAATTTTTAAAAAACTTTACAAGTTTTTTATTATTTAGAAAATTAAGCAATTGTGAAGACAGTTGAATAAAAATCAAGTAATTTTTTAGACTTGTAGTTTTTTTAATTCAAAAAAAATTTTAGTTAAAATATTTTCAGTAAATAAAGATTAAATTGAACGATTTAAAAATTTAATTATTTTTTCAATTTTTATCGACAAGTTAATGTAATTAAAAGTTAAATGACTCACTTGCACGAATGTTGTCTTTTAGAGGCGAACATTTACTCCAATAAAATTGAGAAGAAAAAAGCTATAAACTTTAGCAAAATAAATTTCTTTCATAGTCTCAGTGTATTAATATTTCGAGATCATATAAATCTTGTAATTCATGAATATAAAAATATATTTAGTTGTCAATTTACAATTTTATAAAACCAAAAGAATAAAAAATGAAAATAAAATGCTTCAAGTAGTTCAAGTACCTGAGAGATATTTCAAAGCTACAATTGGTTGAGCCAAAAATGTCGTTAAACAAGAGTCACTCTTGAGATAAATGTAACAAATCCAATTGGTTTTAACCTCCGTTTTTTTTTTATTTTATATAAAATTTATTTGTACAGTTACTGAGGGACCAGCATTTACTACGTCTTCAAAAAGTTGGCCGAGATAATTTAACAGAAGCTGGTCGTCAAGCACGTGGTGAATATCACTACGTGCCTCATTACATTGCTCGAAGTACACTTGAATATCGTAATAGTAAGTATTTATTTTATCAATAAATACCACTTTATATTTATGAAAAATAAATATAGTATAGTTGTAAACAAATAAGTATCTTTTCAGTTGAGAATTAAATACAACGAGATGTATAATATCCCAAGGGTAAATTTTTATTTTATCCAGCAGGAAGTCCCTCCTCGTCACAGTGCAGCTCTCGACCTCTAGACAAATAAAATTCTTCTTTTTTTTTTTTTTTATATTTTATTTCTAACAAAAATGGGAAAAAAAATCAAAACTTTTGTGTCTAGACAGTCGAAATGATTTCGGATGTTCCTGTTGGTACAAGCGAGTTTAAGATAGTACTGATATTTCGTCAAATAAAAATGCTTTGGTCTTTCGTTAAGTTGAGAAACACGATAAGAAGCCAACTTTGAGTGTCAGAACAACTTTGAAAATAGGTCACCAATGTCTTGGCACAACTGACTAGTGTAAAGGAAAAATATCTTTGTTTCACTTCTCTTCATGGAGTTGAATAAATTGATTTTGTCATTATGTTGCTGATTTAATTTTTCTTGAGCTTTCAACTTTTCGTCTTCATCATAAGATTTTTTTTTCAACACCAAAGATAATTTAATTTATAATTTTATACTTTGTTTTAATTCTATGATTTTTTTTCAAGCAGATTAATGTTATTCTAATAGAAAAAGTGTCCATTTTTATTATCTATTGATTTTATTTTATATATTTGTTGATCTTTTACATATAGTTGAATAAATTCAAGTAGTTTTTGATAGAGTGTAGTAAGCATAGACATGAATAAACAGAAAAAAAAATTCCAGTAAACTGATTTGATCGATTGATGAAAATACAAAGACGTACTCATGTTTACTGAGTATCATATCCTCAATCTTGTCTTTATTTTATGTCGGGTTTTGTAATAAATATATAAACTGGCGTCGGTTAATGTAAAATCCATAAGACAAGTTTCTCCATTCCAAAATAAATACATAATATTAATTAATGTTCATTTATTTTAGATATTCGGAGAGAAATAAATGCAGCACGTGTAAAAATATTTGAAGAAGCAAGAAGCCTTGAAACAACCAACACCGAGCTTAACAGTCAACTGAATTCCATCAAAAAAATTGCAAATGAAGCTGCACCATATATACAGTTATTTGAAGAAGTTAGATGGCTTATTTGCATTGGTAAATTTTATTGGTTTTATTTATTCAACAACAAATGTTTCGATTGTAACTCTGCATATCATAGACTTTTCATATTTAATTTATCAACTGTTTTTTGTAGTTCTTTTAAAGCTTTCTACTTTTAACTTTCTAGCAAAGTGATGTCTATATTACAATAAAAATATATTTTAATTTTATTTTAAGGTGCAATTGCTGGCTTAACTTTCATCTGGATAGTATTTTTTTTTGCTATTTTTTGTCGATGTGGATCAACACAGAAAAAAGCTCAATCTACACTTTTATGGTTTGTAAAATGTTTATTAAAAAAAAAGCTGTTCATTGTCAAAGTGTTTTATTTATAAATTAATATGTAGAGAATTAAAAATATTTATTAATTATTTTGTTTTTATTACGTTGATGTGTATAAAAAGTGGAGCTTTTTGGAGCTGTCCAATATCGATTGGTCTGTGTGTGGTATTAGCTGGAGCATTGGGTGTATCAAGTCATATGGAAATGTTTGTGTGTCGAGCACTTGAGGATCCAAGTTATAAAACACTTGAAGCTGTACTGGAATCGAAAATTTTCGTAGGACAACGTCTCAATGTTCCTCTTAAGGATCTTTTAGAGTAAGTTGCATATATTTTTGCGTCATCAAGCAAGACTGTAGTAAGGATTCTCTGTTAGCAAAGAGATATTTACATCAATTTGCTTATCAAACTTTATTTTATAATACAATTAAAAATGTAAAAGCATTTTTTCATTTGTTTTTTTTTTTTTTAAACGTATAGAAAGTGCGATCAGAATGAAGGAGCATATCCAGCATTTCCTTTGGGTCAATCATCAAAGCTGAATCAATTAGCAGACTACTGGAAATGGTCAGGGCTTTCAAAATCTTTTTCAAGTCTAAAAGTAGATTTGAAAGGATTAAAAATATTAACACCGAGCTTGGAGGAAAAATTAGAAAGTATTTTACATGCTTGTGGATCTAATTTAACTGAGCACAGAACATGTGTAATTAAAATTAAATATTTTAGATATGTAAACGTTTTGTTTTCTTGGTCTAACTGAAAGTAAGTGGTAAGAATTTTTTGTATTAATTATTTCAGATAAGAGGTCCGATTTTGAATAAAGATTTAGGCGCAATGTTGGAGCATGTGCATCATGTAGCAAAACAACTTGTGGATAAAAGAACGTCAAGAAATCTTCAGGATATCGGCACATCAATGAGAAATATTTTAGACCGACGAGTGAGGCCAATGGTTGCAATTCAAGATAACTTGGTCGATCAACTGACTAGACTAGAATTGCAATTGAGACCGTTTCAAGATAATATCAATAAAACATTTATTCACATGAAGAACATACAAAGTCATATTGATAAACAAGGAGAAGTCATTGCTGAACTTGTAATTCTTTATTTATTATATGTATTAATGTTACTTGTCATTTTAAAATTGATTTTGTTGTTATTTTTTTTTTTTTTTGTTTAGAGAACAAAATATTATATAGAAACTTTAAATTCGTATTTGGATCAATGGCGTTCCCATGTACTTACGGAGGTCATTTCAGGACCTGCCAAGTGTCGACCTTTGTGGGACATTGTTAATGGTTTGAGACTTTCAATGTGTCAAGATGTATTAGGACCTTTGGTAAATATATTGAAACAATTAACAAGTTTATTAACATTTAGTCAAAAGATAATCTATATAATAAAAAAACATGACCGGATCCTTGAAAACGCAGTATTACGTAAACTACTGGTCCGATTTTAATGAAATTTGGCATAGTCATTGAGTTTAAGCTCAGGAGGGTTTGTGTTCACAAAAAAATTACCTAGGTCACGTTTTACGATCACTAGAAAGTCAAAATGGGTATTTCAATAAACTTCAAAATTTTTTTTATTGAATAGTTTTATTCCGTAAAGTAAACATTAGGAATAAAGCATCAGTTTGTTAAGGGTTGTTTCTGGTTAACCAGGATGTAATCAGGAAAATTTTGCTACATTTACGCGTTAATTCACTCGTACATTAACGAGTTAATTCACTCGTACATTTACGCGTTAATTCACTCGTACATTTACGCGTTAATTTACTCGTAC
>JAPYYR010001847.1:0-12592 GCA_030523065.1 Aphidius colemani
AAAAAAAAAAAAAAAAAAAAAAAAAAAAAAAAAAAAAAAAAAAAAAAAAAAAAAAAAAAAAAAAAAAAAAAAAAAAAAAAAAAAAAAAAAAAACAAGAATGCGAATGAGTGAAATAAATGAAAAGAGAATGAAAATTTGTCGCAAAAGATAAAAAAAAAAATAAAATAAAAGAACTAACGTAAATTTTAAACAAAAAAAAATAGTCCAAAAGTGGTATGGGTATGATGTGGTATCCAAACAAAAGTGTGAGTCGTTTGAAAAATTTACAAAAACTTTTGTTTTCAGTAGTGATAAATATATAGAAAAAAAAAAAACTACATATATCTGATGGAATATATATATTTTTTTTGAGGGTTGTAACCTTTGACGGGATTAGTCGGCACGTGTATCAAAAAGCTCTTTTATAGTAAAGCTCTCCTTGTAGAATCTAAGACAAGGATCATTGCCTTTGGCCTTTTCTTTCACATTCTTCAAGCCCTTGTAATTCCCTATTTTTGTTTTCATCTTACTTGTCCTTTTTTTTTGTTGTTTATTTCCTTTATTTATTTTTTTTTACCCTGAAAATTCGACGTTAACACTTCAATTGTATCCGATTCAATCATAAAATCAAATTAAAAAAGAATTGAAAATTTGAAATAAATTCCATTTGTCTATTGCCCCGATAAATTTCTAAAATTACACAACCAATTATTGCCAAATTTGAAATGAATTTTTATTTCGTTATTGGGGTATTTTTAAGTATAAATAAAAATTCATTATATTTTTTTTTATATTGTATTTTTGCGGAAAAGAAATTTTCTATGCTAATGATTTTTAAATGAACTGTAAAATTAAAATTTCGAATTAATCATCTCTCATTATTTATAATTGATTTCTAAATTTTTTCTATTTTATGAATTTTTCATTTGAATAATTGTAATTTGAGCTTTTCATCATATAAAACGCCTGTTGCGTCTTGTAAATTTTTTTCAAGTTGACAATATCAACAAACACTTGTCGAATAATTATAATTAGCATTTACGATTCAATTTGCTTTTGAATAATTATTTAATGAACAATTTTCGGCTTATTAAAATTGCTTATGAAATAATTCTGTATGTAACATGAGATTTCCAATGTCGAAAGCAATGAAAAAATAAAAGTTAAATGGAAAATCGAAGAAACAGTCTGATCGATCGATTGGGGATAACTCAAAATAACATGGGTCATTTGTGTTGCAAAGTCGTGACTGAAAATATTGAGATAACATTTTTACATAAATATTTATATACAAATAAAATCAAAAAGAGAAAAACAAAGTAGAGTATAAAGGAAATGATTGTAGCAAGAAAAAAAAAAACAATTTTTTTTTTTTGAAACAACACATTGTTGAGTTGATATTCAGTGCACATTGGTCATACAGCATTGTCTCAATGTTTGCAACGAATTTGCTTACGTGCTCGAATGCACCGTTAGTGCTTTTTTCGTTTCTTTTTTTGTTTTCTCACCAAGTTTATATATGCACACTGTAAAAAAATAACGTTTTTTCGAGCTTCCATCGCTTCTACTGCTTATGGCATCATCTATGCAACCACGTGCAAAAGAAAAACCACCATTACAAGAACGTGGTGACAACGCCTATTTTTTTATTATTTTTTTTTATACATTTTTTTTTTTTTAGTATTATTATTGACATTATTTTTCCTTCAATTTTATGTATTTTTTATTATACTTACAAGTATAAAGCTTTCGGCGCGTGGCTGTGTATATTTTTATTACATTTAAAAACAAACGCCGAGCTGGAAAATTATAAAAAATTAGTCAATACATAAAGCAAACCCCCCTGAATATTATCTGCATTTTAATTTTCTAATCAGAACGCTTGTTGTTGAGTAGAACGCTATATGAGCCTACAGTCCGATTCTTGCATAAGACATACTCTCACGTCCTTGTTTTCCATTCATCCAATAAAAAAAAAAACGCAAAGCTAGAAATTTCTGAAAGTTGGTGAATATGTAAAGCGAACCCTTCTGAATATTATCCATAATTTAATTTTTTTAACCGAAACACTTGTTGTCAAGTAGGACGCTATGAGCATATAGTCAGATTCGTGCATAAGACATACCCTTACTTTGTAATCTACTACTTTTATTTTTATTTAATATTAAAAAAAAAAAATTGATTGAATTACTCTTAATAATTCTTCTGTATTTTATTTTTTTACTACAATAAATTTTCTCAATACATATTTTTATTTATTTTCATTAATAAATGATAAAATAAATAAATAAATTTTACAATTTTTCATGTCAAAATAATCTTTGTTACGTATTTTATATATTTTCTATTTACTAATATTTTATATTTTTCTATTATTTATTTTTCAGAAATGTTTGCTGCAAATTTAAAAAAATTAAAGATCAAAGATGTTGCTGATAAAAGAAGCACGTGTTTTCATCCATCAAGTCAATAGAGTAATCACCTAAATTCTTGGAAGATAAAAAAAGAGCTGCCCTTTTATTCAAATGAACATCAAAATGGTGAGTCAAAAAAAAAGCCAAATTGTCTATTTTCTTTTGTTTCTTTTCGTTAAAAATAGCTATTGTATAATATTCTTGTTAGTATTATCAAAGTAAATACGTTGCAAGTTATGGTATTCAGAATTATCCATATAAAACAGGGTCGGTGTGATATTTTAAGACTTGTGTAAATATCCCTACTTTTATCATAACTATATACTGTCTTCAAACGTTTGATACTAAATTACCTTTGTAGCCAAGTCCCTAATGGTTAACTCAAAAACTTTACGTAAATATTACTTTGCCATTGACCATACGATGCATATTTTACAACACTTGTCCCTCCATCATAGATAACTACATGCAAAAAAAATCATCATGCTTGAGAAAGTAATTTTATCAAAAGCAAATAATAATAAAATTTTATATAATGATAAAGTTTAATAAGATTTTTTCGAAAAGAAAATTTTTAATTTCGATAATACACTTTGCCGGTTTATATTCGTGGAAAAAAATGGATATATTTTCGAAGCAGAATATTAATTTGTTGTAGAATAAAATATATCTGGCTACTTTTAATCAATCTTAAATATAATTAATATAATTTGATTTAAAAAAAAATCAAATAAATTATTTTGCTTGAAAAATCTTGATTGAAATTACTGAAAATATATTATAAAAAAAGGGAAATAATTAAACTTGAGAGTGAGGAAATATAATAATAAAAATAGAATTTAATAAGGAAAAATATTCTGATAATACACTTAGTCGATATATATTTGTGAGAGAAAAATAAAATAAAATAAAATAGATAAATAAATATAGTTATAGTGTAGAGAAAATTGAACTGTTGTAAGGTAAAATACAGGGCTACTTGAAAGCAATCTCAATCTTTGAAAAAAACCGTTGGCTTGAAAATTTTTGCATTTTATTCGTGAAATAAAATAAAATGAATATTTGAAAGGTGGAAATGTATGGTACATTGAGTAATTTTCTTGTTCACTGAAATTGAGGGTAGTGTCAATCTAAGGTTATTTTACATTTACCATATACATATTTATTGATGCATTTTTTTTAGCTGAATATCGCGTGCAATTTATTCTTTCATACACATGGTATTGGCACAAAAAAATTACAGAAATTTACCCTTTTTTTCTTATTATTATATAAAATTTAGAAAAGTACTTTAACGTATTCAAGCGAAAATGCAAAGTAACAATTCGACATCAAGTAAAATATAGTAAACAGGTGAAGAAAAAGTAAAATAAATAAAACTGATAAAATTATAAGGGAAGAAATGTTTTTTTTTTTTTTTTAATATTTAAAACAGTTAATATAAAATACAAAAAATCATAAATATTCTTGAACAAATAAAGGCTGTTTTGGAGATAAAAAAAAACATGTCTTTAAATTTATTTGTTGTAATATTTTTCTCAACATTTTTGCAAAAAAAAAAATTCAAAATTTACATTTATTTATGCCTTTTTTTAAAAATCCTCAAAGTCAAATAAATACTTGAGCTTAAATTTCAATCAAAGGGTGTGTAGGGATGAGGAGGTAATAGGGGCAAGAAGAGGCTATTTCAACTTCATGTGCGACAGTATATACAATAAAACCCGGCAATACAATTTGTCGTAAATTTATTGCCCTGCGATAGTCTGTTATTTTTTTGTAATTTTTTTATTTTTCCATTTTTTTATGTTTTTTTTCTTGCCAACATAATCTACCTATACATCTTAGTATGTGCTGTGAATACATACAATATATTCTATACAAATACCTTTGTTTATATACATGTAAATGTGAAATCAACGTTCTCGATCATCTGCCTGACTATACATTGACTCTTTTCACTAGCCATTATATATATATTTTTTTTAAAATATGTATACATTTAATTTTTATGTTAATATAATTTTCTTGAAAGCTTTTATTTATTATTTAAATTTTTAAATTACTTATTTAAATGGTAAAAAAAATATACCTTTTAAATAAAAATTAAATATTTAAATTATTTAAACAGTACAATCATAACATTTAATAGCAAATTATTTATACACAAAATTCCGTATGAATAAAAAATAATTCAATAAAATTATTAAATACATTAAAATCACTTTTAAAAACATCAAAAATTATCCTTTTTTTTTTCATCCCTAAAAAATTTTCATGCATTGAAAATAAAGCTCTTGAATATTTCAATTACATTGCCTTAAAATTCAAATAAAATAGTCATATAATAATTGAATTAAAAAAAAAAAAAGTGAGCACATATAAAACAAAGAATTAAAGTGTCTCACGGTGGTCTTAATAAAAGCCAACTCATCGCCAACTACCTTTAGCGGTATGAAAATAAAAATGAATTTAAAATAACGAAAAAGATGATAATAATAATAATAGTAATAATATTATGAGGGTTTTTTTTTGTTGGCATGAGAAAGGATAAAGGGATGACGGTTTGGAGTTGAGAAAATGGAAAGAAAAAAAAGGGAAAATGAAAAAAAAAAAAAAAAACTAACAGAGGCCTTGAGGTAGAGAAAATAGAAACGATCGTGTTAAAGTTTTGTGTGTTAAAACCACAAGCCACACACGTAAACGTAGACATTTACAAACTACATTATACGTATGTATAATACTTAGCTAGAGGCACAAAATTTTCAAGGGATGAAGGGTTAAAACTACCCTCTGGCACGCGAGAATAACGAACCAACCATTATCCTCATCCCTTCGGTGTCTCTCATACTAATTCACCCTTTTTCAACACAAAAATTCTTCTCTTCTCTTTCATCACTGCATCCATGTGTACACAGTTTTCATGCAAAATTTCATCTTGAAAAATAAATAAAAAAATTATATTTAAAAGTTAATTTATACAAGTATAATATTACATTAATAAACTACTAAAACTCCAGCTTATTCGATACACATTATAAGCAATTTTTTATTTTTTAATAAAAAAGTTTAAATTTAATTAGTAAATTTTAGTTTATTAAATATATTATGAGATAAAAAATAATGGACAATTTATGTAGATGTTTATTTGTATTTTCATGGAGTAAATTAAATGACTTGTGAAAATCAAGAAAAAAAACAAATACAACTTTATAAAACTGAGGGTGGTATTTTTATAAAAAATAATTTTCAACAGAAAGTGTGAAGAGAGTGGTAAATTCTCATGTGGTTTGAGAAAGTAAACCCCTTGATGATGGCATGCGTTAAGTGTAGAGTTTTCTCATTCCAACTTGGTATAGTGTACACTTGCAAAATAGGCTTGTTTTTTTTATTTTTTTTTTTTATATTTTTATATTTTGAGATTTATGGAGAAAAAGGCTTTGTGGCTTCCAACGAAATACACATCTGGTCAGTATTAAAAATGACAGTAAAGTGATCTCGTGATTAGAAATTTACCTTGTTGAAAATGAAAATGAAAAAATAATTTACAAAAATATATATAATTAAATGAAATTAATTCAAATAAATATAATTTACAAAAATACAAAGAAAATACGACTCAATTGAATTAAATTTTAATCTCAAATTTGTCTTATTTTTTTATTTTACTTTAGCCATTGTCTTCTGGGTTTTTAAAATTTATTTTATTTGTTCAGCTGCATTTTTTTAACAGAAAAAAAAAATAAAAAAAACTGAGCATTTTATAGTTTGTTTATTTGTCTAGTTTACTCTGTGGTATTGCAGGCCACACAAACGTATTTAAGTCTTTAATTTTCTAATTCTTGATGTACATATATATACACTTTTAATAAAAACAAATATCGCGAATGAATTATCATGTCGAGTGGAACAAAGTGGAAGCAACAGTGCCACAACGACTTGACCAGAATTTGTATTGTTACAATTTAAAAAATATATAAATATAAAAAGTGTATTTGTGTGTATGCACTTTGGTAGTTTGGTATACTACACATCTAACACGATAATCGAAACCACCAACCAGAAAAAATTTACTTTTCTCTACATATTCTATACTTGCGCAAACAAACACACACACACTTGAGAATAAACAAATATAAACTTGATCTTTTTACTTTTTATCTCATACAAAAGCTACCAACTTTTGTTCAATTTAACGCTGAATTAACTATTCGGTATATCCACGCATACATTTGTTTATAAATTCATTTTTTTTTTTTTTTTTTTTTTTGCTTTTTCAAACGAAAAAATAGAAAAAAATAAAATTAATTTTCAAAGGTCATAAGAGGAGTATTTCCTTTTTTTTTTTTCTCTCATTCAATTTGCATTATTTGAATTGGCCTTGTTTTATTATTAGTATTTTTTTTTTTTTAGAAATAATATAATGATTTGTAAGAAAAAAAAACATATAAGCCTTGCTTTTTTGGGAATTAAATTTTTTTTTTTTATTTTTAATTGAAATAGTACTTTTTTTTTATAAAAATAATAAAAGTTAAAAGACTTTATAATTTTTTTATAGTCCTTGGCTATTTTTATTAAAAATTGAATGAAATCATGTAAAAAGCTCTTGAATTTCGTGGTAATAAATATCTCAGTAGTACAAGTCAATAACAGCGTCAGACCTAAGCCTGTATTCACTGATATTTTAGTAGTACAAGTCAAGCAGTCAAATTTTTTAAAATTATTTATTAAAACTATAGTTATATTTTATGATTAGCCAAAAAATATTTATTAAAACACAGTGTATTAACCATAATATGAAATAAATTAAAAAATATACTGAAAAATAAAAATAAAATTTGATTTGAGGATTTAAGTTTATAATAATTTAAAAAAAAAACTTTTAGAAACTTTTTCCCTTTGTTAATTTTATTTTTACAGCATATTGAGTATATAAAATAAAAATTGAAAATACAAAAAAAAAAAGAAATATATCGTTTTTGCTGAACGATTGAACTTTAAATGAACAAAAAATTTTAAACAGCACAATCATCAAAAAAAAAAAAAAAAAAAATTACCCATATACTAAAGTATATTGCTGATGATTTATTTTTGCTATTTAAAATTTACGATAATATAAAAGTAATAATAAAGTAAAAAATATTTAACTTAATTTTTTGGCAATTTTTCATATTAATTTTCATTGATAGGTAATAGCGTGATTAACTGAAAAGAAATTTGTGATAATATAAACAGTTAGTCTTTATTTTTATCAAAATATAAATAATAATTATTTATTTAATATTATAAATAAATAAATGGCCATTAAATATTTTATAAATAGAGCAAAAAGTGAACAGTTTGATTATAAAAGTAGGGAGATAATTGGAAGTCCAAAAAGGTGGTTAACCCCAATGAAACCCGACACAAAATCGAATCACAATTTATATATAAAAGCATTGAAAAGATATATAGTATAAAGGAAAATTTGCCGTGGGCCTTGACCCGTGATTTTAGTTTGCAAAATTCGATTGTTCTCTCTTCTACCATCCAGAGAATATCAATTTTTTTTTTTTTTTTCTATATTTTTTTAAAATATCCCATTTATTATTATTTTTATATTCTTTTTCTGCAATTTTTTTCTACAAAATTCAAAGCCTTTGATTTACTTTTTTATTTAATAATTTATTAACATAAAAAATATGAATTTTATTTAAAAATTTAATTTATTTTTAATTTACTTTATAGTAATTTTAATTTGCAAAATAATGACAAGTATAATATTTTGTAATATTTATTGTGACCCAATTAAAAGTAAATATTCCACGTATTCGTGATCATCACTAAGCAAACTATTGCACATATTATAATTGTGTAAACAAAGACTAAGTGAATTTACTGTAACTTTAGCAATATGTACACGACAAACACAAGAGCTAAAAATAATAAAAAATAAAACAACCGAAAGAACAAGAAATTTAAGCTACAAGAAAATTTTTTATAATATTAAAATACAAAAGAAATAAATTAATCTCAAATATTTTTCTTTCTTTTTTGTTAATTTTATATTTTATTTCTTTATTCTTAGAGAAATAAAGATGGCTATGTAGTATTATGTTAGTTTACTAAATCAACATAGTTGTAGATTACTTTTCAATAGTCAAAACTTTGTATAAATGGTTTAGTTTCAATTCAAAGTTTCGGTCAAGTTGGATCAATTGAAAATGATCGTGAGAGAAACTCTGAGACACGAATATTATTAAAATGATTATAGCTTGTTTCAAAATTCATACAATTACCATGAAATTCAATTTAATAATAAAAATTTATTATGTTGTATAAATTATTTAAATTATTAATCAAAAATTTGATGAAAAAAAATAACTATTTTGATGAATTTCAATGAAATAAAATATTTTAATTTTCAATAATTTACAGGGATTTCATAAAAATTTATTGAAATTATAAATTATTACAGTTGTTAATCTCAACTTTCTATATAAACTTTCTATATAAAAAGTTGAAAGAGAGAAAGAGGGACAAACATAGGAACGTTTTTGCTTTGGACAGGTCAAATTATCAAATGTTTTTTGTCGACAAAATTGCATTTACTTGTCTCTACTGAAATTTGAATTTTATTTATTTGTTTCAAAAGGTATAAGCAATTTTTCGTCATATAAATAATGATAATAAAAATATTTATAAATTTAATGAGCTAAATAATGGGTATTAATGACAAATTAAACATGTAAATTGTGATAGAAGGGTGTTTGTGATGTGAAACAATCTATACACTGTACAATCCATCATTTTGTTCGTTCCATCTTGCGCGTTTATCACAAGCATGTATTGTTAGAATAGTCCGTTAACTGCCTCATCCTCTTTGTAAATATATGTGTCATATATATACAATATATATCCATCCATATATATAGGATCCAAGGATAGGAAATTGTGTCAAAAGGATAAGTGTATACTAGCCGGACACTCGACGTTGACATGTCGAAGACAAATGACACACACACACATACACACAATAACAATTTCCCTTGATAAATAAATTAATTTATTAATTGAAATGAAAAAAGAAAATCATCCCCTAGGATATTTGATAAGCATAACATATTATTTAAAAGAAAAAAAAAAAACACTCAACGTATTTATCAATCAAAGATTTTTTAATTTTTAATTTTTTTCTCTATTTTATTTTATTTTATTTCAAGTTTAAACTATGGATATAAATATGTATTATCACTTCATTTTATCACCTTAAAAAACTTTCAACAATAAAACAAAGAATTTAAGAATTAATGTTTTTACTTCGAATTAAAGAAGCCTGAAAACTGATCTCTTCCATCTTGACAAAATAGAATGAAAAAAAAAAAAAATTAAATAAACTTTTGTCGTATATAGAAACTCTATTTCTTTTCCACTCTAAACTTTTAATATATAAATTATTTTTTTTACTATTTTTTATTCTATTTTATTTGCCTGTAAACTTCAATTTTATATGAACACAAAAAAAAAAATAGAATTATTTAAAAATAAGTCATCAGCCTGCATGTGTGGTTGTGTAATTTATATTATTTTGAATATAATCTTTGCCTGAACAACAAATGGGCTTTCTCAAAAATTTATAAATTATAATTTAGAAAGCTTATCTCCAATTTTTAATTGTAAAAAACAATTAATAACTACGAAGAACTCAATTTTTTTGGGATTTTTCATAAACAAAAAAACTTGGCTTTCAATAATCGAGCTTTTTTTGGATTTTATAGTAAAAAAAATGGTCATTATGAAAAAGGCTTACCTATATGTAAACAAGAGCTTTTTTATTTCAACACTTTGGACATAAGCCTCTCTATCGCCCATTTTTTTTCTCGATAACAATAAATTTATGAACCAGTTATTTACATAGCTTTTTTATCATTGACAAAATTAAAAAATAAATAACATTAAATTGAAAAAAGAAACAAATTTTAAACATAATTTTTATAATTTATTCTTATTAATTCTAATTTTTTTTTCCATCCATATGGCATTAAATTGAATATGGTAATTTGGAGAGTATTGTCAAATAGCCATATGGGAGTATGGAAAATTGATTTTTACCGATGCAACAGAATTTTTTATTTTCATTTAAAATTTATTACAAATGCCATTTTTCTCTTTTTTCATTATTTATTTATTTTTTTCAATTTTTTAAATTTTCATTTAGCACAAAATTTTCTGTGTTGAACATATCTATTAGTGTGCATATAGCTATATAAATATGTGTATTAAACAGTCATGTGAAAATTTAATCGTTTTGCGTTATTAAACCTCGAATGAGATACGACAAATTTATAACTCTCACATGTGTTTCCAGGCTATTATTATTGCAATTGGTTGATACAAACTAATTTCATTTGATCTCTAATGTTTAAACATTCAAAAACATTCAGGTATTAAATTTAATTATTTTTTTTTGTTTAATTTTTAACATATCATTTCATTTTGCACCAATTTTTTTTATTTTTTATCAAATAGTTTTAATGGTTTTTCAATGAAATAGCCATAATATAAAAATCCATAAAAAAATAAAATTATTTAAACAATTCAGAGATCGAAAAAAATTGTTAGAAAATATATCAGGAGTTTTTTTTTTTTTTTCCCTCTCAATATATGAAATTTTTAAATGATCTAGCTCATAGATGAGAAATAAAGTTATCTTATATTTGAAAATATATCCCTTGGGGTATAAAAAAAAAAGTATCATTTATTTTTCACTATATTACCATTTTATTCTGCTTCGATTATATATTTATTCGTTTATTTTTTGATAATAGAGTATAGAAAACTGAATCGTTCAATAAACATTTAGATACACTGATATCAACATAAATATTTTAATCTATATTTATACCTACTTGACATTTATTTTTATATTTTGAATTTTTTATTTTGTTGTTTTATTTTATTTTCAATTTTTTCTTCAACGAAGTAAATAATTATACAATAATTATTCTTGTGAAAAAATAAAATATTAATTGATAAAAATTTCAAACAATTGTATTGAGATATTTAAGGTGAATTAATTGGAATACTGTCAGAAATTTTATCTCTCAGAGAATAGAGAATGTGGTCTAGAAGCTGAAAGCTTTTACGTTACGCTTCGTTGATGTTCTTTCTAGCAAACGACTATGGCAAATAATCCTCTTCGAGTTCAAGTGGTATCTTATTTCAGACGTTACTAATTTCATCTGATCAATTTAATTATTTATTTTTTTGTGTTTTTTTTTTCTTGCTATAATTTTAATTTAATATGATGTTTATATCGCTAGATATTGTTGAATTTTTTGATGAAAGTTTATAGAGATCAAATCGAAGAAATGATTTAAATATTCAGTGGTATAAGGTAATTATATACATAATCAGTCAGTTGGGAAAATTTTAAATTAAACCTTTTTTTTTGTCGTATATAAATGTTCTGTTTGCGGCTTCATTAAAAATTACGAATGTGAATTTTCTTTCTCTTTTATAAAAATTGTCAATAATGATTGCGTGACATGATATCGGAAAATATAAAGAAGATTTAAATAATTTACAAGCAATCGAATACATTTAAAAGTTTATTTTATCCCTGTTTTAATATAATTTTTTTTTTTCCTCTAAATAATAAATTAAATGAGTGGAATTATTTTTACTCCAACGAAAAGGTTACGTGGCTCTTGGGGTTTTTTATTTTGATGAAAATAGGGTATATTGAACCAAAGAAGGACATCAGTCATTCGTTGATTCTCCAAGTGTAAATAGTCGAGTCACCTTAGTTAACATTCTACATCCGGCATATAAAGTTTCGGAAAAATTCGGTTTTTTTCAAAAAAACTTAGTGACGAATAGATGGTCGTCGGTGTTAACGGGTTGAAACTTGGAAAAATTAAGAAGCCCTGTGGTCTAGAGGTTAAGGCGTTTGCCCGAAATGCAAAAGACCCGGGTTCGATTCCCGGCGAGGGAACTTCTAATTTTTTCCAAGTTTCTGTTTTTTTTTTTCAAAATGAGGGTGCATTTGAGGGTTGGAAATTGAATGGTCGGGGTGAAAAACCGCGAAAAAATTTTTTTGGGGGTTAAAAAAAATAAAAAGGGTTGGTTTTACGTGTATTGGGCAGGCTATAGGTAGGAGTAGAAAATAGTTCAAATAAAAATTGTAGGGAATTAAAAAAGCTAATTTTTTTGTGTTTAA
>JAPYYR010001848.1:0-34874 GCA_030523065.1 Aphidius colemani
ATAAAATTACGTAATTATTATTAAAATATTATTCAATTGGAGTATAAAGTCAAGTAAGCTGTAACCTTTTGTCAATTTGTCTGGTTTAAATTTGTTGTGATATCGTCACGCACGCACGTGGGTGATTGCAGGGACAGATTTTTTTTTTTTATTTCTTTTTTCTGAAGGGTTGACTTGGTTGCGGGGGCATCAAACGTCGGACGAAGGGTTGCATAGGACTCAACAGCCCCACTGAGTGGCTATTACGCACCCCTAGTACGACGCAAGGGCAATTTGCTGTATTTACTATGTTTTTTTTTGTTTTTATCTTTATCTTCTTTTTTTTACTCTTTTATTTTACTTTTTATAATTCTTTTTTTTCTATAAAGCTTGGTAATTACTAATAATCCATGTGAGTTTTATTGTGGATTCATGCTAATCAATAATTTTTTTTTTCTTTTCTATTCATCGATAAGATGTCATGCGAGAATGTTTTTGAATGTTTGATATATATTAACATACAATGTTGTGATTACAATAAAATTCATGTGAAAAAAAAATAAATTGAATTTAAATAAAAATTAAAATTGCCACGTGGACCAAATGTGAGGGTATAGAATTATGTTATATTATGTTACCTATATAAGAAGTTTGTCAAGTTTTGTTATGTCTGGAAATGATCAACGGACGATTGCATTCTTCATTTGGCTTCTCATTCTGTAAATTACAATAATATATTTTTCTCTCTTTTAAATTTTCATTTAAATAAAAAATAAATATACTATTTTAATTGATAAAAAAAAAAAAACAATTTGATAATTATCAAAATACCTGTGTTGAAATGTTTTTTAAAAATATTTTTTTTTAATTTACACATTGTCTGAAGTCAAACTATGCTCAGTTTCGAGTAACGACAATAAAGATTCTTGGTATGAGCAATCTCGAGCTCTATAAAAACAGGAAGAACCACTTAGATTGGATTGTGCTTGATATGTATTTTTTTTCGTTGATATATAAACTTAACGGAAGTAGACAAATTTGTCTGGCTATTGTCTGATCAATGTTGACATTATCTATTGGCAATAAAAAAAATATACACATGAAAATGAATAAGCAAGTTGTTAAAAAAAAAAAATTAATCGTTGATAATTACAGTTGATGTATCATCAGACATTATTTTGTACTTTTAAAAAATTTTTTCGAGTTAATGTGAGCCAAGTTGGCGCTAACAAATGAGCCTCATTTGTCCTCTGTCAGATAATTTTTGGCCCCCTTTTACTAGGAAGACCCAAGAGGCCCCCACGTCTGGCCTTGGTGCACTTCTGATACTTTATGCTTTCACTGAAACATCAAAACTTCTTTATTACTTTTTTATTTTTCTGATGAATAAAAATATATATATTTTTTTTTTCAATTTTATTATTATTTTTTTCTTTTGTAATAAAAATGGAAACTTACATATCTGAATTTTTGACTTTCACGATTACACGTGATTCTTTTATTAGTTGTTTATAAAATTTGCAATATTGGTATGCGCAAAAAAAAAAAAAAAATAACAGAAAGAGAAATGCGAACAAGTCTGACTAATTTTCAGTTGGTCTGCGATAAAAAATCAATTTTATACTCGCTAATAGCAGTCCTAAAAAACAAAAAAAAATATAAAATAAATAAAGGGAAAGATCCTCACTGTATTGGTGGAAAAAAAATAATTTTTTTTTTTTCAAATAAAAAGAAAACGAATAAACACTCCAGAGGTTCTAATGTTGTGTGTGGATTTTATGGGATTATAAAATTGATATTGTTTCACGATGACTGCGTCCCTAGAGTAAAAACAAAAATAAATAAAAAATTATAAAATTTTTTTTTTGTGATTTCTTGTCTTTACTTTTGGCAAGTAGTGAAAGACAGGTTTTGCCAAACCATTCTAAATTCAGCTTGAATAATAAAATTTAATTTTAAAAACTTCTATACGTTTTTTTTGTTTTTTGCTCTGTTAAATTTAACAGATTAAATATATAAATCAATTTATTTTTAATTAAAATAAATAAATAAATAAATTTTATGAAAATAAACTCAAAAAATATTTAAATTCAAAAGAATAAATATGATTGGGGTCTTTGCCCTGTGTGTCGAGCTTTAATTTCATAAACATATCGTAGCCAGTTGAGTGATCTAAAACATGACTTTTAATTTATCCTAATATTTCAATTAACTTTCCTCATACAATAAATTTTTTTTATTCATGATTTATTTTTGTATACCAAATAAATTTCATCTGTAATTTAATAATAATCATTATTATTATCATAAATTGATTTCATTGTAAAGATGTATATTTAAAATAAAATCATAACTGTGATAACCCATCGTATCTTTCACGTGTTTTACGCCAAATATTATTTTTTTTTTTCATTTTTGGATCATCAACTTCATCGTATTCCACTGTTGATGCACCAAGACCAACTTTGCTATTATTACCCATCAATGGTACCTGAAATAAAATAAAAAAAATAATTAATATAAAAATATACATAAGAAATTTTTAATAATTATTTCATGTTAATTGGCTTGAGGCAATACGAGTCATTGACGAGTAGAGTGACTATATAGTTTTGCATTGCTCAAGTGGATTAATATATATGAAATGGAGAAAGGAGAGAGGCAAATACACACTTGGCGACCGTGAAAAACTCAAAAGTTCCAGTCACATTCGTAGACACGTTCGTTGGCCAATTATTACCATGAAGAAATAATAATAAAAAAACAATATTTGCATTCCACCACCTCACGACATGTCTATTGTTCACGAGCATGAATAAATTCATCAGAGTGGTCTTGTCGTATTTATATGTATACATATATAAATATGAGTTTGTGTATAGTATATACTATGGCTCTTTGGATTTTGTCATGGGACCTGACTAGACATACGTACAGACAGACAGACAGACACTCGAAAGTCAAAGAAAAATTAACAACATGGATTTATATTTTTAAATAATATTTCAAGAAAAATTATTTAAATTTTTAATTTCATTTAAATTAATCAATTTATTTTGATATGATGATAATTAAGTAAATTTTTTAAATCTCATTTGGGTCATTCTGTCTCATGGGTTCAAGAGAACACTAGACATCAAGCTAATAAAGAAAATCTCAACTGTATTTAGGACAAGTGGACAGAACCCTAAAAGTAGCCTCAACACCCTGTGTACATATATATGTAAATGAGGTCTTCGCCAGACTCTGTCAGACACTTGAAACGAAAAATAGAAAAATATTAAGTTTAAAAAAGAAAAAAAACAACGCAAAAAGATAGCAAAAGAAATGAGTACAAGAGTGAGCTTTTTAAAGAGCCTACAACCAAGTGTGCTTGAAAACTTTTGATCCAGTGTAATCATGAATTTATCTGGTACTTTTTTCTTTTTTTTTAAAAATCTTTTTGACATAGTCATGATAGTCTTGTTGCTATTGCTGTTGTTGTTGTGTTGTTGTTGTCGTTGCTATTAACATATATATTTTTTTCTTCAAGTGTAACTTGATTTTCATCATTTATATTTGACTTTATTGTTGGTTTTTTTTTTGTTTTTTGGTGCTTGTTCCTTTTTTGGGATGACAAAAAAGTAGCCCTCACTCTCGATATATGCGTCTAGACTGCGTAACGGCCTTTTCATTGACAACTATACGACAGTGAGTCACTCGAGGCAGGATCGTTGATTTGATGAGACTCGTCCTGGTGTGTATGTGATTCGTTTTTTATTTTTATTCATCTTGCTCTTACTCTCTTCTCTTAATGCTGTCTTGCGAAAAAAAAAAGGATAGTTTTTTGTTTATTTCAATGATGGTATATTCAGTTTTATTTCGTTTTTTATTTTTATTTCGACTAGCTCGATGAGCAACGTGACCTAAAAAAAATTCACAAAAAATTGAGACTGTAAACAATACATTATGAATTTTTTTAAAAAAAAAACCTCTTTTTTTCTTTTGAATTGGGTTATAAAGTTCATTGATTTTTTAAATTCACTCAAAGAGATAAATAAAAGAAACTGGAAGCTTGTAACCTTCTACTTTCAATAAAATGATGATAAAAAAATAAAAAATTTAATTTTTATGTACACGAGCACTTAAAAAAACCTTTAATAAAATAAAAATAAATGAAAGTTAATAAATCAATTTTTACTAAAATTTATATTTTTTAAAATATATATAAATAAATAAAACTGCTTGTAAAGATAAACTTTTAAAAAAAAAAAGGTAAAAGTAATAAAAAAAAAATGCAAGTAATGAAGTTTTTCATTATGGTAAAATAACGGGTAAAACGGGATTCAAAGTAAGTCGTAAAAGCTCAAGTAAAATTTACGAATTTTACCACGTCAAAAAAAAAAAAAAACAAAAAATATATATCTAATCAAATTAAAATTGATTTAAGAATAAAGAGATAAAAATTCCGCTGTGATAAAAATTTAAATTTATTGAAAACCACAAGACTAAAAATAATTAGAGAGAAAGTTGATACGAATTCTTGTAAGTCTGTTTGCATATAATATAGTTATTTCAAGAAAATGATGGAAAAATTAAAAGAATTTTAATAACCAAAGAATCCTTTGATTATTATAAAGATTTTTTGAGCATCAATGGACCACGAGTCATAGTATCAATACGGTATTGACAATACCAATGAATATAACACAACAGAGATGTGTAGTCTCTGTTACAGTCTATGTAGTCCATCACCTCACAAGTAAAAATTTAATTGTTTTTAATTTATCTTTCATTTATTTATTTATTATGTTTGTTTGTTATGTAGGTATCTCATTTGCCAAAATAAAGCCTGTCGAGCTACATGGAACCGAGATATTAATGCAGAAAGAAAAAAGACGGGGAGGAAAGACGGGGAGCTATAAGAGCTAAGCTTTTACCAAAAAAAATAATTACTGGTCATCAGGTTCTATTTAAATATACTAAAAATCGTTAGGCACGTAGATCAAGTGGCCTTTCGTCCAGGCGATGATACACCAACGGGATGCCTCATATAGCATTATGACTGGACCTCAATAATGACCGGTAGCCTCGTTAATGTTGAAGAGTGTCTGGCGTGTAATTTTTGAATCGGATCGACCCAGATATACTGTGCCAGACAACGAAGGAGGAAATGTCTGACAGAGACGAACAAATAGATTTTAATGAATGCCCACCCGCGGGATATAGTCGAGACCGTTACGTAGTCGAAGCATTCATGTAATAGTATCCGTATGCAGAGAGTTTGGTGGTGATATTTTGTTACTAGAAGAGACTTTGGCAGAGAAAAAGTAATAAAAAAATAAACGTGACAAGAGTCAGCCCAGACACTATATATTTATCTATTTATCTGTATAATATTATCTATGTGTTGTGTCTACATGCGGGAATCGAGGCATTTATGAGGGTGGAAAATGGGCAAATAGGCCAGGATGGCTAGACGATGGAGGCAATGCACTGCGATTAACCACACACTTCACTACCTCAACAATATAACTATTATTAGCTATTATTATTTTTTTTCCATTCTTTTTAATTTAATTTACCTCATTTTATTTATATAACAACTGAATTTTTTTTTTCCATCAAATTCACCTGTACATTAATAACCCTTATTATATATTAGCATCTGTTTTTATTGTGTTAATTATTTTATTTTCTATTGTCTTGTTTATCAATTCAATTTATTTTATCATTCAATTGTGTCTATATTTCAATATGTGTCTAGAAAATATCAGAGACATTTGAAATATACAATGAGGGATGTTGATGGTAATGATGACAGACTATAATATACCAGACAACTTGTGCCAGTTGAAATGTTTGTCCTTGTTTTAAAACATAGATGCATTATTATTTTTGCAAGAATACTAAAATTGAATATACACGTGTTTTAATTTACCGGTGAAACTAAGTTGTTTTAAACTGACGAAAGTCTCAATGTCGCCAGACACATATATAGTTAAAAATCAAGTATATATTATGAAACTTGATGATAATTAAACATATGAATAATAAAAAATATTAAAAGCATTTTTAAATAAATTTTAAATAAGTTGATTAATTTATTATTTAATTTTTTTTTTAAATAAAAAATAGTCACAGACGCGCATTTGTATTTAAATAATGAAAAATAATAATTGATAAATAAATAAAATTGAATTTGTTATATCAAATTATCAATAAAACTACACGATTGTCTCGGGGCCACAAATACATATACAAACGACTATTTGCATGGCATTAATTTGTATTTGGCCGTCTAGACACTGGAACCACTCTACCAACTTGCAATGTATTAAACTAGATGAAAGGAATAGACGAGAACAGTCAACAGAGTTGATAGTTAAGTGAGAAAGATATACAGGATACAGTACAACACACAGTAGTAGCTGTATGATAATTTTCATGATGGATGTAGCAGTCTAGCAATATGTACAGCATATTGGTTTGGTTGGTTGAATTCAATGGCGTTATGTACTTGAGTAAAACCATCAATCTATCTCACTCACATTGTAAATAACTCTCTCTCTAGACCAAGAGCAAGTGAGAAAATAAGTGTGCAATGTTATATGTAGACAAGCATCTCTGGTGTATTTACCCAGACGTAAAACGTCTGGCGGTGATAGGGCAAGCCAATCCAATGCTTACCAACAACTTTCCCACATATTCATCCAACCAATCCATCAACAAGAATATCAACAATTAAACCAGCACCAATACATCAACAACTATAATCTTTAAATCTAGACTATGTTTCAACTCATTCAACAATCATTAATACAATTTTTTATTCTAATTTTTATTGCTGCATCAATAGCAATAGCAACAGCAACAGCAACAACAAGATAATTCAGTAGCTCTTTTTTTTTCTTCTTGGGGTAAAGCTCATACAAGGTAAAAGAGCAAAACTATATAATATATTTTTTAAAATGTTGAGAAATGAAACAGATGAGAATGAGAATATGCAGTTTTGAAAACAACTCGTGCTTGAAACAACTAATCTGTGGTTGCATACTGAATATATGCTGTCCTTATATAAAAACAATGTTACTCGCTCAATTCTGGTCTCTTTTACTGTCGACAATTTTTTTTTTCTCTTTCTCTTGATGTTTGTGCACACATCAAAAGATCTTTACAGACATACTGCTGAGATTAACGAAGAAAAGTAAAGTTTCTGCTGCTGCTGCTGGTTTCTGCTGCTGCTGCTGCTGTTGTTGTTGTTGTTGTTGATGATGCTCGTGGTTTGATGATGCTGGTGTACCACTTGACAATAAACAAAAGAAAAAAAAGAAGGAGCTCATGCAGAATACAGCCAAGTTGGCTTACGTTTTACTTTTACACCATGAATAGATTCATGTTTATATATGATGAATATGTATGTATAAGTATGGCTGGTTATTTAAAGTATATAGTATACGTAGAAGAACAGACGGAAAGACGATCTTTCTCTCTTGGCCATGGTAATCTTCTTGCTACCCATGGTTAGTCAGCGCACCAGTGTCTAGACGGTGGGGGATTTGTGTTGGATTTATTTGTGACTCTGAGTTCCCACCTGTTGCCTCCCACATCCCCCGTCTGATATCCAACAGATCCCGCCAACTAAATACCCATTCAATTTGCTAAATTTTCATTCCTCTATTTTTTTTTTTTTATCATTTATTTTAAAAATCTTCTCTCCTCTTCCTCCGTCGTCGTCGTCGTCATCATCGTCATCATCGTCGTCATCATCATTACCATTGCCTCTTTCAATTGAAGCTTCTTTTTCTTTTTTTACTTTTCTCCCATTTTCGTTTTTTTTTCTTCTTCTTCTCATTTTACTTTCATCTCCACCTTCTTTTTTGGAATCAATTTATATATTTTTTTTTCTTTTCCAGCTTTGTTTGATGATGGTAAATTCTTCTTGAGTTTTGGGAGTATCTTTAGATTCTTAAACTTATGATCCTCATTTAAAAACATTCGACATACTTTGATGATTTCGATTTCGAATTGGGTACGTTGCTTCTACAAGATTTTTATTTATTTTTTTTTCTTATTTTTGTTTTCTTGAGTTTTATTTGAGTTTGGAGAACCAGATGTCCTTTCAGTAATTGAAATTCAAACACATTAATATACCTTTTGCTTTTTTTTTTTTATTCAAGTTACAAGTTGGCATAAAAGGGCCAAGAGAAATATCCAAGGTGGTAAATTGTATTCTTCTTTTAGGTGGTAATAAACTAACATTGTAAAACCAATGAAACGTTGAAACTATTAAAGCACAGTATATATGAAATTATTTCAACAATTGTAAAGTTGAAAAGTTGAATTGAATTAATTAATTTAAGTGTTTTACCTAGACAATGAATTACATCACCAGCATGAAATTTTCACTGGGTTTCTCATAGTAATATATCCATCAAATGAAATTCAAGCATTTCGCTGATGCAGCCTTTTACGATTTACCATTTACCCTAGAAACTATTTACAATTTACCCAATAACAATAATTTTAATACGAATACAAAATTACTTGGTAGCTCAATCAATGCTTACTTGAAATTGTAAGCAACCAAGTCTCGGTATATATAGTCTATGAAAATACTCTTTTATTTAATGAAAAAATAAATTAAAATGAATTTAAATATTATTTTTCAAAAGCTGATATTATTTATAAATTATAATTAATCTCAATTTATTATCAAAAGATAAAATTTTTTTAAACTAATCAACAAATATATATTCATTTATCTGTGTCTTGTTTTAAAATGCAGCTGTATAAATGCACACAGAAGCCTCAGGGATGTACCATTCTACCTGTAGTAATTGCAAGTCTCACAGGGCCATTTCGTATTTTTATATTGTATATACACTTGCATTAAACTAACCAACCAGCCCCAACAACAATCATACAACAAGAAATTAAATTAATGGAGATGCCTCAGTGTCGGTCATTTCCACAGCTATCCTTTCTACATAACAAACTCACTCATCACCAAGACCACCAAGACCATCACTACTACTACTACAACTACTAATATCACCACCCAACCAAGAAAGAGAACTAAAAATTGATGCAATCCTGTGGAAATCGCTTGCAGGTAAATTCATCAACCTGCGAGGAGAAGAGATCAAAGTACTTGCTAGGGCGTTTGCTCTGGTTGATCTTCTTGAACGGACGTTCGTAATGTCTTTCGTCCGGTCGACCAATATATATTTTTTTTTCATTCATTTATTTATTATTTCTTGCTATTTTTATTATTATATTTTTTCTTTTTTAAATTTTATCTTTTCAGTCAAATGTAGCCAAGTGGAAAGATTAAAAAAAAAAAAAACAATAATGATAATGAAAAATTCGAATAGAATAAGCTGATCATTGTCAAGATGAAAAAAAATATGTTTTAAATATTTGGTAGATTTGTATTAATTAAAAAGATTAATTATATGACAAATAATATTGTAATTTATTATTTTTTATATTTTTTTTTTTGTTTATTTATTTAAATTTTATATTTTATTTTTGATATTCTGATCATGAATTTCAACAGCCTCGTTATCATACAAATGTTTGTCTGTCGTTTTGCCAAGACTCAAGAGAAGACAAAATAGATTAGCCACAAGAAATTGTAACTTGTTTGGTCAAAAGTCTTAATGAACCATGTTATTTTATTTTTTATTTAATCATATTATATTTTTATTTATATAAATTTTTTTTTCCTTCTTAAATTGACCAGTTTTTCTTTCTTTTTTTTTTTATCGCTGAATTTTTTTTTCAACAATCAAATATTCATTATCATTATTTTTTTTCATTTTAAATTTATTTTTCTTCTTCGTGCTTAAACTTCTTTTTCTGTACATCATCAACTTCAATTTATTTCTTTATTTTTCGTTTATCTTGATGTTACGGTCGAGCAAAATTCCGATAGAATAAGTGAAACAATAAAAAAAAAACAACTAAAGAAAAGATGATAAAAAAAAAAAAAAAATTGAGGGAGGTTTCTTCTTTGATTATAGACATCAGTCTAAGCTATGGTGAACCAGGATTCACGCTAACCAGGACTTTGATCATCTTCGTTTTCTGCGGAAGACTCGAGAAAACTTGTTGCGTCACGGAAGCCACAATTAAAGAAATAAAAAATATCCAACCATATTTGTATCACTCTGATGTGAATATAAAAATAATGATAAAAAGAAGAAAAAAATCGACTCGATATGATCGCTTGAATTTACAAATTATGATATACAATCGGAAATTGAGATCAAACACGCAACGACAATTTTATACATTATTATATTATTTTACAGTCAACCCTTTCTTTTTTAAACTTATTCTGTCATCGAGTTACGAGAAAAATGAATTCGCAGATGTAATTTAAATTTATGATCGGGTTAATCATTTTGTTTTTTCTTCCCAGGACATTTTTAAATTTTATTTCTTGTGAAGTAAAAAATTATTTATTAAAGTACTTACCGGCTCTGTTCTTCCATCGTTATTTTTTCCCAGTGATTGACCCTCATTCCAGCCCATTTTTGATAATAATTTAAAGCCCTTGTTGTCTTTTGCAATGGATCTAAATAAAATAACAAATTATATATTAATATTATCAGCTTAAAAATAATTTAGGTAATTTTAATTAATATAAAATAAATACTAACGTATCAACAGAGCTTTGTTGTGTCTTGGCATGTTGATTTGATGAACCAACAATGGCTTTTCTAGCTTGTGCTCTGTCCTGGTAACCACTTGCAACTGCACTTGCTGCAATTGTATTATCTTTTTCAACTCCAAATTTTTGTTTTAATCTTTTTAATTCAGATTTGTGTTGAACTTGTTTTGTGATAGAACTATTTTCAATGTTATTATGCTGTTGAATAAGACCTGGTTCACAATGTCCACATGTATCATGACCAGTATGAATATGACATAATAATTTTGTACTTCCAACTTGTACAATTGAACCATGAGATACTTCAAATGGCTCAGATTCTTGTTTAGCAACTGACAAGCGTTTGTTATTCAAGTAGGTACCATTTCTTGAACCCATGTCAATCAATTCATACTGTTTCTTTGACTCATCATATTGAAATTTTGCATGATGCTAAAACATAATTTAAACATTTAAATAAAATTACTTGGATGAGGACTGAATGATCACCTTCACGTCCAAGTGTACCACCAGTATATGTTACAACAAAAAGTGTTCCTATTTTTAATTTTGGTATACTTGTTTCTTTGACAATTATTCTCATACACGGTGGATAAGCTTTTGGATCTGAAAAATAGATTAAAATATTCTTTTAAAATCATTAAAAATAACATGTGTTAGCATTGTTTTTTCTTTCAATAAAATTAATTGAATAAAAAATTAAAAAAGCCAATTTTTTCCTGGATGTAATAACCTTTTTCATTATCAATTTCATTGTCACTACTTGATGAATTATCATCTGAAGATTCACTGCTTTCACTTGTTGTACAAAGTCCTTCCTCTGGTTCTTCAGTGGTACCATTGTCGTGTTCATCATCACAATGTTTTCGTTTAGCATCATCCTACAATACAGAGATATATGTCCATATTAAATTGCATTAGGCTAATTACCTGAATAATGCTGCCTGAATCTTTCAATATTTATGCTTGAAAGGCCGGCTATTAACTCATGTATCTCATCCGAAACCTGAAAATCACAATGACAATTTGTTTTTTTTTTTTTTTATCAATCTTTTGATAAAAATATATTTTTATATTGATTCTACCTTATTTGCCATTTTAGCTTTTCTTTTTTTTCGCTTTTCTTCTTTGTTTTGATTCTCTATTTTTTCCACATTCTGCTCTTGAGTTGTTTGACTGTGAAATTCATAGGTCTTAGTTTGTTCATTGTAACAATAATACGTGCCAGTATTTCCATCATAGTACAGTCCTTGTGTCTAAAAGTTATTTAACATAAAATCATAAAGTATAATGTCTATTTGAATTATTAAAAATAATATTTAATATACATACTGAGTCATAGTAGTAGCCACTATTGTAATCATAATAAAGTCCAGATGTTTCTTCAAAAATAAAACCAGAATGTTGTAGTGCAGTTTCAGCAACTTGCTTAACTTGTTCAGTGATACTTGTTGAATTTTCACAATTAACATCCCATTCAGTTGATGATTTGACATCATCAGTTTGAATTGATTTATCAGTCAATTCTTTTGATTGATTTATAACACCTTCTCTAGTATTTTCTTTCTAAATTAACATAAACATTTAATCATTGTTGTTATTATTATTATCATTACTATTTATTTTATTTCTTGTTACATGCTAATATGACTTGTAATTTATTTACCTGATTATTTAATTTATTTCTTAGCTTGTTTATTTTTTTATTTTGCCATTTGAAGTGTTTTTTGACTTTTGTTAAAAAATCTTGTATATTTGGATATGGATAATCCAACAAAATATCATGACAATCTTGGCCAAATTTTGATTCGAAACTTTCATCATCACTTTCAACACTGGAATCACAATCTTCCGTCATATTTTTTAAGATTAATTAGTAAAACAATTGTCAATTAAAATTCTTTATTAGTAAATAAACACACAAAAACATTTGATCATAATTTATAACTACAATGATTCATCACCATGTTTGTGTGTGCATTGCGTAATGTGTGTGTGTAAAAATACGTAACAAGATGGCCGCTAGACTCCGTGGCAGCAGCATTTACATTTTACCGGCAGTTACCGGGCATCATTATTATTTATCAGTCGTATTTTTTTTAACGGTTTTCAAACTTCTCGTATACATGTTCTAAACTAGTTGTTTTTATTGAAAATATCATTCAGTTTCGTCTCGTAAACATTGATAATAAATAAATAATTAATTTGAGTAATAAAAAATCAAGAAATAATGTGAAAAGTTTTAGTGTGAGTGTTGTGGTTTATTCTTCCCGTCTTTAACAGTGAAAAAAAAAAAAAAAAAAAAAAAAAAAAAAAAAAGCCCAGGATATATATAGGTGTTGAGTGACTTCTTGGTGATGATATTGCTGATGAAGATGATGATGATCCAGTTGATGTGTCCAGGTGTCAAGGTATGTCAACAGAATACCATTAAATCTTTATGTTTTTTATCAACAAATATGGAGTTTTAACGATAAAAAGTCTACGACAATTTCCCTCTGTTTGTGAACAATACTAAATATTGTCGTACAAAAAACATTATAAAAAATTATTATTTAATGGCGTGTTATTTATACTTGAAGTATTTTTTATGATCTTTTGACATTTTTTTTGTATTTCTAATTTAATTTCGACAGGGTACATTTTTATTTTTACACCAATATTTATTTTTTTTGGCTGAATTTTTTTATTTATTTATCCCCACTCTTACAAAAATTTCTCCTATTTTCAACTAACAATGTCGATTGGAAATTAATTTTATTAGTAAAATAAAATAATTATTTTACATGGAAACTTTTCTAAGCATTGATACGTATCCCATGGCTGTTTTTATTACCTGTAATCAAAGAAAATAAATGAATATAATTACTATGATGATAATAACGTGAAATAATAATACATACATTAGCGTATCCACTTAGTGAAAATACAAAAAATTTTCCAGCTGTCATTGTCAGTGGTTTTTGAGTTTCCATTAAACAAAAAGATAAAGATTTTTGAAATTTTAATGACATTTTATACCATTCACATTCGTAATACACCTTATGAACTCGTGTGCTCTAATTTAATAACAAAAAAGTCATGAAAGTTACATATTAAATATAAATTAATTTTAATTATGTACAAACGTTTTCAACAAGACATTCACCCACGTAGCAATATCCAAATAATAAAAAAAGTGTTGCAATAATGGCACATATATAAACATATATAAATAAAGTATCTAATGTTTCAGATTCCTTGAAAAAATAAATAAATAAATTATATTCTTTAAGTACATAAATAATAATGACAATAATAATTTCACTCATACAGTAACAACAGAATAAGCCAGTAGTCCAACTAAAATTGTTGTTCCTACAAGATCAAGTAAAAGTACAAAATGAAATGAGTTATCAAAAGTTTTAGCCATCCTAAAAAATTAATACCAATTATTTATAAATTTAATTTATTAATATTTAATAAATACATTGTATAAAATGTATTTTAAAAATATAAATTTAAATAAATACCAAATTGAACGTTGATGTCGTTGAATCAATGTTTTAAAAGCCATTTGACTTGGACCTTTTTCATGATCATATTTTAAATTTTTAATTCTATATTCAACAACAGCCAGTTGTCCACAAATATGAAGTATAATTGTTATTAAAATACATATAAAACCATTATGACATGCTAGCAGATAAACCATTGGACAATACCAAATATAAACGTAGTAATATGTTTGTGTATTGTCAATTGAAAAAAATAATTTTGTTTGAAACGGAAGAATAAATGAATCATTTGCACCAAATTCTAAAAAAATTAATAATTTTATCATTTAAAATTATTCATTAGTTGAAATATAATTGGATAAACTTACTGCCCATGATTAGTGTTGTTAAAAATGGTCTAGCATAGTACAATGTTGCTATCAATGATACATATGGTACTGATAATTTAAAATATAATTTTGAATAATAATTGTATTTTAAATAAATTTTTTTTTCATTCAAATCATTATAATTATTTTCTTGAAAATCTTCTTTCATTGCATTTATCAGTATACGTAGATTTTTACTATGACGAAAAACAATTAATTTTGCAAGAACCATTGATTGCATTGATGATTCAATTACACCCAAAACCATCGCTTCAAAATTACCAATAGCTTCAACTACCCCATTGTACTCGGTGAACAATTGAAATGTCATGTAAGCTGTCAAAATTGTAGCACGAAATTTTGTATTTTCCAATGGCCAAATACCACCCAAAGTTAAAAATTTTTTATTCCATTCTATTAATTCATTGAGATTATTAAATTCTTCCTGAATTTCTTGGTCTTTTTTATTATCAACATCTTCAGAAATATTCATTACAAGAAATAGCCAAATTTATTTATATGTTCACTCGACGAGAACTATTTTCAAACTGAAGTAATATTAAATTATTAGCACCAAAAAAATATAGTAAAATAAGCCATGACATGCGATTTAATTCAATATTCATTGATATATTATTTAAAGATAACAATGCTTCTTCAGTCGATTCAATTTAATATTCATTGATGAATTATTGAAAGAAATAATGCTTTTTTCGTGAGCTCACAAAGTGTTCACATGTAATATCTGTTATTAAGTTATTATCCTTAAATTGTCGTATAATCTATGCAGAGTCTAGTCGTCGTCTCGTGATATAATAAACTTTATCATGCAATAGATAGAAAAAAAAAAGATAATTTCTTTTGTCTTTGCATGGTGTGGCAAAAGGTGTTAGTTTTATTCGTGACATGGTCGATAGTTCCTTTGAATTTTTATTTATTTATCACAGACATTGTGTCTTTCGTGTTCATATTTTTTTCAACTGGTAAAATCTGTATAGACAAAAATAAAATCTCAATAATAAAAAAAAACGCAGCATACAAATATAGTCAAATAATAATTTATTTTTGGTTTTTAAATAATAAAAAAAAATAATTTTTTATACAATTATATTAGACAACTATTTTTTAATTTTATATTTTTACATATAGAAACATATAATTACACAAAAAATTATGGTCATTTTTATTTTTATTGAAAAAAAAAGACAAAATTTATTATTAAAAAAGATTTTCCCTTGAAAAAGGCCCTGTTGAGTTATCGGTTATGAACCGACCCAATTTGCACATAACTTTACTTTGACCAATACACTCTGCCCATCTCAAGGATCAGTCTTACGACATCCTACTCCTTTGATGAGATGATGGCAGAGGCTAATAGCGTTAACACTACGACCCTTTCGGTCAAAGATCCAGGGACCTTCCTCAGAGCTATCTAATAGTTACGAGAACTCTGATTGTAGCTCCGCGGTGCGGCTCAAGGAAATTTCCATAGTACGTTCTAATCGAGCTTGTATATATAGCGAACATCCTCAACATGACCATGTATGAGAAAACTTTTTAACATTTTAATTAACATTTAATTACAATTGCTATAAAATAATTACAATTTATAGATTAAAAAATTTTATTTTTATCTACACATTTAATTTATATTCAACTGTTTAAACTAATTAAACAAATTATTGATAAAAAAATGATGTTTTCTCTCTTTTGATATTTACCTGAGTCTACTATAAATTTGTACAAAATATTAGACGGAAAGGAAAATTTTTTGCTTTCCTTTTTTAACTAAATTTTTTTGAGCAAATGCTATTTTACACAAACTAACATTTAAAATATATTAAATTATTATTTTAACTTTTGATATTTTATTTTTTTTTTTTTTTTACATAAAATTGTAAAAAATTATTTTATAAATTTTCTACATAAATTTCATCAAAATAATTTTTTATTTAAATATTATTCAAACTCTCTTAATCAAATCTTAATTATATCATTATCAAAATCATTGTGCTGTCATTTTTTTAGTTTAATAACAAATGCCTCACCAGGTAAAATAATTAGCTCTTTAAAATATACACTTTGATTAATTTTGATTTCTGGACCAACAACAATATGTCCTTCATAATAAAGTGATGAAAAATCTTTTGCTATTGTTTTGTTACTAAAATTTGCAAGCATAACATAAGTATTTAATCGTGGATAGGATCTTTCAATGACAATTAATTCATCATCAGCAAATCTAAAAAGAAAAGAAATTAATTATTATTTATTAATAATAATTTGTGTTTTTTTTTATTTTTTAATTTACCTAACATCACAATTGGCAACAGAATGACCATGCTTAACAGCAGAATCAACAACAATTGTTGAAATTGTTTGTCGTAAATGTGCCATTTTTTTAACTGCATCTTTCATATTTGTTAAAACTGATTGTCCAGTATTTGGTAACCAGGGCATCACACCATGTGATGAAAATTTTTCACCTGAATTATTTATTAAATCCCAAGACATTGGTGGTAAATTATGTACATGAAGTAAATCTCTGTGATCTTCACACTCACAGTCAACCATTCCAATCTAAAATAATTATATTTTGTCATTTTTGTTTTTATTTAATTGTGAAAAATAAAATAATAACTCACTTCATCACCATAGAAAATGTTGGATGTTCCTGGCAACATCATTTCCATAATCATAGCAGCTGATGTTGCATTTTTAACTTGAAGAGTTGATGTCATTCGACTCGTATCAATACTACCAACAGACCAATGTATCCAAGGTCTTTTTGTTTCAATACTAAACAAGTTACTTTTAATAACTTGATCAATTTGTCTCTTAATATCTTTTGTACCATTTGATACAACAATTGTTGCATCTAATAAATCAATTGTTTTTACAATACTTGATTTAACTAAATCATTAGCCATCTGATAAGTTTTCCAATGGCACATTAAAATTTTTGGCTTTTTAACTGTACGTCGCCATTCATTTAAATAATTTATAAATTCTGAATCTTCAACATATTCCTCAAGACCTTTTAAATAAAAACCATCAACATTTTTTTTAACCCAATAATCAAGTGCTGATGTTAATTCATTATCATGATTATCTGAATCAACATAATTTGATGAAATTAATTTATCTGTCTTTGGCTCATTAATATCAAACAAAGATGATAATAATTTATTCACATTATCATTAATATTTTTTCTTTTAAAACGTTTATTATTAATATAATCATCGTCATCATCATCACTCATAATATTATTAAGTAAAAATTTTTTTTTTCGCTTCATATCAATTCCAATTTTAAAACTTTCAATAAATGGATATGATGGAATATCAATTATCAAACTCATATTATTTTTATGCAATGAATCAACAAGATTATCAAAGTCCTCAATTGTTCCAAGATTATCAGATATTCTTGTTAAACTATTTATATTTTCATATTGTTCAGGATAATGAGTTGATGAAAATATTGAATTTAAACGAATTGCCTTGACTCCCATATTTTTTAAATAATCAATTCTCATTGTGATACCACGTATGTCACCAATTCCATCACTACCTTTTAAAGAATCTTGAAATGACGCTGGAAATATTTCATAGAAAATTTTTCCTTGCCACCATTCTGTCTGTGCTTCACATCTGTAATTTAAATTGAATATAAATATTTTTTTTAATAATAAATAATTATTTATCTTTTGCGTTTAACAATTTGTGGTAAATACCTTGTTGGTAGTGTTGATATTCCATTGATAGCAGTAAATGTTATTGCTATGAAAAAACTGACTGTTAATATGAAACATGATTGACGTATTTTTGGCCAATTCCATTTAGAAAATCTGTAATCTTTTGGTGGTTTTGGCACGACCAGTTGAATTCCATTATCCAATTTTCCTCCATTATCTTGATTGTAAAACTTGCCAAATAAAAAACAAATTAAGACATCAATTTTTTTTATAATTATAATTAAATATAATTTGTGTCTTGCGACACAGTCATTTAAAATCACCTACACACTCTGTCAACTTGCACGATATATAGACTATAAATAAAATCATCATACAATGAAAGCGAAATGAAAAAAAAAAAAAAACATTCTGGCAATGATTCTGTTAATTTTGGCGTTTAACTCAGCAACGCCAATCATCGCGTCACAGTATTGCCAAAACTCATTCATCAATAACATTAATTTCAAATTAAATTACCAAAAAAATTATTAATTAATTCTTACAATTGCTTGAGCATCTGGAGCAAGATGTTGATATGCTGTATTCAATTGTGTCAATAATTGTGTACAAACTGGTTCTTTTGTTGTGCTATCTTCACTGCTACTTGATTCCACCATTGGATCTCGTGAACTTGGTTCTTAAATTATTAGAAAAATATAAATGATTATTTTTTAATATATTTACAATAATTTTTAGCAGGTATTTTTGTAGTTTTATTATTTTCATTGACATCAAGCTGCTACACACACTGTTAAATCGACTGACTGACTGACTAATTATTTGTTAAATTTATTTGCTCCGATGGGTCAAGTGATTTGCATTATTAAACGGATTCATGGGTATTTGATTTCACACTCTAACATTGCAAAGATTAAAAATTAGAATATAAATTTTTTTTTCGCTATTAATTTTGAAAATATAATCACCGTCATTAGTAAGTTTGATATTGTTGCTGTTGACAATGCTCATAAATGCTTTGAGACCGTCTTCAGAATTAAGATTGTTGAGGGTTGGTGTGGGTGTCATTTCAAGGGGAGTACCCTCAAGTGGATTAAACATTGTTGTTGTTTTGAGGGGATCTGGAGTCTCGCCAGGTGGTGGACTCGGTGTAAGAAGTGGACAATCAGATGTCTCCTCATCCTGTGATCATCAAACTTTATTATTTATTTTTTTTTTTCTATTTTTTATTTTAACATTTTAAACAGTAGACGTCTAGTAGAAGACATCATTAACCTTTTTTATTTATATATTTATTTAAATTGAGTATAAATTATATTGCTTTGACAATTTAATCATCTCAAGATGGATTAACAGATAAAAATATAAATTAATCATAACGTTATTTTATAAAATATTCATTTACCTGTGGATCTCGATTGATAAAGTGTCTCTCCGTTCGAGGCGAAGACTGTGATGTCTCGGATTTCTTTGTATCCATTATTTAAACTATAAACATATAAAACATTAAACAAATTTAAAACACATAATTTTAATTTTATTAACAAACATAAAATAAAGTGACAGGATATGTATGTATATATTTTAATAACACAATCGTAAATTTAAAGACGCAAATAACTCATCGTAATATTGTCAAGGACAATTTAATAATAAAAAAAAATAGAAATAATATTTACACGTGTATACATATATCAAAATCGAAGAATGAACATCATTTTATAGTTGACATTTATATATAAAGTTCAATCAATAGAACAAAATAATAATAATCAAGTAATCAAATAGAAACTGCGTAAAAAAATAAAATAAAAAACTATTTTCTGATCACAATATTACACCGGTATTGCATCAGTATGTATATTTTTTTCACCATATGAAATTTGATGCCCGTTTGTAAATAACTCTTTCTTGGCAATGATAAAAATAATTCATATGAAATAAAAATAAAAAAAAAGTATATTTATATATAAATGACAAGACAAACATACCTGGACATCAAATAAATGACGATAATACAGTGAAAAAACAAAATATATTTAAAGCCAAATTAAGCACTTGATAAATTATTTTATAACAAATTCAAAAATCCAATGTGATATAATTTGGGTGTGTTTCAATCACTGGAACAAGTAGTAAAATCCTTTCAATGTCAGACTTGCTTTTTCTCCCAACACAGTATTTATTCTTCAAATTTGAAAATTATTATGCAATAAATATATTTGTTATTTATAATATTTATTATTTAGTTATTTTTATTGATATGTTAAGCACAAGTTAAACTTATAATATTTACTATCCAATGAAAATTAAAATTGGTTCAGCCCGTAACCGCGTGCCTTGACGTATATATTTAGCTGCTATTTTATTTATCAAGTCCACATGACATCCGCGCCCATCATTGTTTCTGCGCAAGACAAGAACATTTACTTTAGTCATTATTAAAATAACATAACATTTTTAATAAAATAAAAATATAAATTTCATTTTTAAAAAAATGATAATTTTAATTGTTCATTTGCTATGAAGCTTTTGGTATTTTGATGATAAACAAAAGGCTTGTAATTGTAATGATATGGACAATCAAAAATTTGTTGTATACAGTAGTTTCATTGTCTCGTCGAACAGGATCAATATCTAGAATTGAGGGTGGTAAATGATGATAAGAATGTCACACTTGTTTGCCTTTTGAGTAATAAAATAATAATAAAAAATGTTTAGACAATTTTAAATGCGACATTATCATTAAATTAAAATTATTTGAGTGTCAATTGATGCTTCCCTCTGGCGAGTTGCATTATAGCTAAATTATTAACTTAAAATTGCGATAATAATTATAAATATCAATGGAAAAATATATATATTGCAATAAATGATTGATTAAATACATAATTTAATATTAAAAGCGATATAAGATTACTATATGAAAAAAAAAAACAAATTAAATTTATTGCAACGAAATTAAATTAAAAAATTATAAAACTTATACTAAAAATATTGATAGTAAGATATTAATTTTTAAAAGTTAATTAAACTTTTATATTAACAACAATAATTATATACATATAAATATTTATTTTAATGAAAAATATAAAATAATTTGTCGATGACTTTTGTTATCGCCGGACGCTCGACCTCTTGGTGTAGAATATAAAAATTGCAAAAAGACATTACTCAAAAGTCATTTAATTTTCACAAGTTAACTAATCATATGTATTTTTTTTTCTCAATAATTTCTCATTTCTTTTGCATCATCAAGCTTACGATAACAGATGATCTTTACTCCCCGGAATCGTTGATGCTGAGTGAATACGATTCAAACTCAGTATCAAAGTAGAAATACTCACTTTTCATTCAAACTTTTAATCAATCGAACGCAAAAAATATATAACTATTCAATAATTTATTACGCAGTTTTTTTTTCTTCTTTCGTTTTTTAATTTAAAAATGGATTTACTAAAATTCTATTTACATTTTAATAGAGGCGTACAGTCGAGAAGACAATCGGAAAGATAAAATTAAATTTATTCAAGTGTAAATTTTAGTTGTTAAAAACATAAATTGTTAAATTAAATTTAATAATACAACGATCACAAAAATTTCATGGATTTCATGCATTTTAATGAATTTTTTTTATATTTTATAAAAAATTGTTTATCAAGTAAATTTTATAATTACTTAATTTTTAATCAAAAAGAACAATGGCTCTTGATTTTATTGCTGGCTGTTTTGGAGGTAAGTGTTTAATAAAATTTTGTTATTCTTAAATAAATTTTACACTGAAATAAAAAATAAATAATAATTAAATTAAGGTGGTGCTGGTTTGGTAGTTGGATATCCTTTGGATACAATAAAAGTTCACATTCAAACACAAGATTCTAAAAATCCAAAATATCGAGGAACATGGCACTGTTTTTCTTCTCTAATTTCCAGTCAATCTGTAAATAATTTACTTTCTCTTCTTCTCAATTAAAAGTATAATTATTAAATTTTTTTTCAACAGACTGCTGCTCTTTATCGAGGAATGAGTTCACCACTTGCAGGTGTAACGATAGTAAATGCAATTGTTTTTGGTGTTTATGCACAAGTTCAAAAATCAAATGTCGATTCAAGCAATTTATCAACTCATTTTTTAGCTGGTGCAATTGCAGGTCTAGCACAATCACCAATAGCAAGTCCACTTGAATTGGCAAAATTAAGAATGCAATTACAATCAAATGCTAATGATGATAATACAAAGAAATATACCGGTGCAATTCATTGTTTACGTGATATTTATAAACGAAATGGTTTCATTGGTATATTTAATGGCTTCGGAATAACAGCACTACGTGAAACTCCAAGTTTTGGAATATATTTTCTAACATATGAAGCGTTAACAAGACAAAATACAATGACACCGATATCAACAATACACATGTTACTTGCTGGTGGTCTAGCTGGTACTGCATCATGGATATTAACATATCCAATTGATGTTATTAAATCAAGATTACAAGCTGACGTTAATTTTAAATATAATGGTACAATTGATTGTTTTAAAAAATCAATAAAACAAGAAGGTCTTATGTGCTTATTTAGAGGTTTAAATTCAACAATAATACGTGCATTTCCAACAAATGCAGCGACATTTGCTGTTGTCAATTGGACATTTAGAATATTTGATGATAATTCAATTATTAAAAATATTGACATTGATAAAACACAACAACAAATTAATCATGTTCATAATCAGTTAAATTATAATACATTTAAAAATAAAATTCATATATTATTTAATACATTACCTGGTTCAAGTGTATATCTTAAAACATTTTGTATTGATAATTCATCAGTAACATCTGATGATTCATCAACATCAAATAGTGGAAATATTGTTGAACCTGATACTGTTGTTTAATATTTTAAAAATAATTAAACTCCTCAGGTATTTTTATTTTGTCATCATTTTAAACAATAAAAGTTTTCAGGTCAACGATTATTATTTTTTCTTGAATCATTTATTTATTTTTTTTGTTTTTTATATTATTTTTTCTAATAAATTTTATATACTTTATTTAATAAATAAAATATCAATGCATCAATAGACTAGCTATTAATATATATTTTATAAAAAATGATAAATAAAATACAAATAAAAATAATATTCAGTTGAAAAAATTTATATAATAATTTTAATAATTTTATCTAATTATTAGAAGAAAAAAAAAAAAATATAATTTAAAAAACATTAAAAATTATTTTGTCTTTTGTTATTAACATTGCTGTATTCTCATTGATGTATATTGTTTTTTTTTTATTTTTTTATTTTTTTATTTATGTCATAGAAGATTAAAGGGAAAAATTACAAGTTCAAATATATCTCCACGTGTAATTAATCAGCAAAAAAAAAAAAAAAATTCTAAAAAACTCGGGTCATAAATATAGACAAGAAAAAAAATAAATTAAGAAAAAAAGAATCAGGATATTGCTTGGGGGGTGATATAAAAAATGAAAAATAAAAAAAGACGTTGTTGTTGTTATTAAGAGGTACAGTGTAAAAGGAGGTTGTGATAAATAATTATGGAAATGGAAATTGAAACAAGTGGAACTTCTGATGATTCTCCAAGTGTCGGATATGGTGGAAGATGTATGAGTACCCAGGCAATGCAATCACTCTATGATCTAAGAGAAAATAATTTATTTTGTGATGCAACTGTTCGTCTTGAAGATGGTGGAATATTTCCAGTTCATCGTGCAATATTATCAGCTTGTAGTACATATTTTAGGTAATTTAAAAATGATTTCCAGCTTTATATTAAGCTTAAGGGGAAAAATTCAAATGATGACAAAAATTGTTTTTTAGAACATTGTTCACAACACCATTGTATACTCAAGAAAAAACTGATGTTCTTTTGCCAGATGTTGACAGTGAAACAATGAATCTCATCGTTAAATATGCATATTTACGTTCTCTTGATGTTAATGATGATAATGTTTGTAAAGTATTAATTGCTGCAAATTATCTTTGGATACTTGGTATTCTTGATATATGTCAGGACTATTTGAAAAATCAATTGACACCAGAAAATTGTATAAGTATCATGGGTTTTGCTAAAGAACATTCATGTCAAAATCTTGAATATAATTCTCATACTTATATAATGCGTAATTTTATTGATGTTGCAAAAAATAGTAGTGAAATAATTGAATTATCAATTGAACAATTATTACCAATAATTGATTCTGACCTATTAAATGTTAAAAGTGAAGAAGTTGTTTGGGAATTAATTGTACGTTGGATTAATAATGATCCAAATAATCGTAAAATTTATATTGTTAATTTATTAAAAACTGTTAGACTTGGTCTTTTAGAAACACAATATTTTTTAGAAAATGTTAAAGACCATAAATATGTTGCTGGTGTTGAGACATGTAGACCAATTATCATTGAAACACTTACATTTTTGTATGATCTTGAAATGATAACTAAAAAAAATACAATATTATCAACACCTGAAATAGCAAGACCAAGAGTACCACATGAAATTATATTTGCAATTGGTGGATGGAAAAATGATTTAATAATGGATTGCATTGAGACATATGACACTCGAGCTGATCGTTGGATTCCAGTAATTATTACCTTGAAATAATTATAATTAATAAAATTTAAATTATATTTAAATTTTATATTTAAAGATGCCACATGAAGATCCAGAAGGTGGTCGAGGTTATCATGGATCAGCTGTTATTGGTTTTAATATTTATGTTATTGGTGGTTTTAATACACGAGAATATTTAAATAGCTGTCGATGTTTTAATGCTGTTACAAAAACATGGCGTGAAATTGCACCAATGAATTGTCGTAGATGTTACGTCAGTGTTGTTGTACTTGATGATATGATATATGCAATGGGTGGTCACAATAGAAAATATCGTTTAAATACTGTTGAAAGATATAATTACAAGGAGAATCAGTGGTCCTTACTTCCGACAATGAAACGACAAAGATCTGATGCCAGTGCTACAACACTAAATAGTAAAAAAAAAAATAAACATTTATTTTTTTAATTTAAAAAATATTATTTATTGATGCTTCGATTATTTATTACTTTTATTCAAGACAAAATATACATTGTTGGTGGGTTCAATGGTTCAGATTGTTTAAGTTCAGCTGAAGTTTATGATCCTCAAACTAATCAGTGGACTCTTATTGCACCAATGAGACATCGTAGATCTGGTGTATCATGTATTGCCTATCATAATTGTATTTATGCACTGGGTAATTATTATTTTATAAATTTATTTTAATAAGATAATATTATTCAAGTGCATTTTCTTTTATTATCATTGAATCAGGAGGTTTTAATGGAGAAGAAAGAATAAATAGTTGTGAAAAATATGATCCAATAATAAATAGATGGGAGTACATACCACAAATGTATAATCCACGTAGTAATTTTGCAACAGCAATTATTGATGATATGATATTTGCAATTGGTGGCTATAATGGTCTTCGTGCTATGTATTTTGTTGAATGTTATGATGAAAAAACAAATGAATGGTATGAAGCATCAGACATGAATATTAGTCGTTCAGCTTTATCAGCTTGTGTTGTTATGGGTCTACCAAATATATATGATTATATTCATAATCGTGAACATTTAATGGAAGTTAAAAGACAAGAGTTTTTAGCATTTGAATTACAAAAAAAAGCATTACCAATGTACCAACAACATCATCAATTTGTTCAACAGTTTCATTATGCTAATGATGACAATAATGACGACAACAACAACAACAACAACAACAATAATCAATTTCATGAAACAACAGCAACTGGACCATAGAAAAAATTTAATAATTTTTATATATTAAACTTTTTAATTTTTTATATACATATTTTTTTTATTAATTGTATATTTTTTGTATAATAAGCCATATGATGTATTTATTATGGCTAGAAGAAAAATGAAAAAAAAAAATATTTATATTTATTTTTTTTGTCTCGTTATTTATTCATTTATCCAGTTAATAATTTAATTATCTGAAAATATATATTTTCTGTATATAAAAACTTATACAATCTTGAATATTAAGCGCTATTAAAACAGCAGCTCTACTTGTGTTCCATCAGTGTCGTGTGTGAATTGTCGATTTGTCGAATTGTCGAGTTGGACGTGACATGCAAGTTGCAACTGTCAGTAGTCGTGTGTGAAACATACGGTTTATAAATATATTTAAATATAAATTTATTAGCAGTGTAATGATAATAAAATAGTTTTAAAAAATCATGACAAAATTATATTGTCAAATAACATGGCTAAAATAATAAAAACATCAGAATTGATAACATCAGTTCTCATTTGTGAGTATTGTTCTAACCTCGCCTTTAAACGACACCAAGACTTTATCAGGTGAGTACAAATATGTTAAATTTAATAATAAATAATATAAATATTTATATTGTAAAATTAAAATCAATTTAAAACAATTAAAACTAATTTCTCATGTTGTCTATATATCCTTATTGTTTATAAATCAACAACAATAATAATTATTATTATAAATAAATTTTAGACATTTACGAGAACAACATTGTACAATTGAGGGCGGTTCCTATGTATGTAAATATGGTTACAATGCAGTATGCTCCAGTTTGCCATTGGAAGGTGTCTCTGACAAGGATTATGTAATTCATGTAACAAAACACGCAACAATGCAACAACAACAACAACGTAAAATAAATGGTGATGATGATAAAGCATCAACATGGACAATTTATTCAGCATCACAAAATCTTCCAGCTGTTCTCAATGATCCAAGAAAAGGAAAACAAAATAATTTTTTTACAAAAACATGGGGTGATGCATTTGTTGAACGTGTTGACATACCAAAAAGTCCATATCTTCAAGATATAAATATACAGCATTTTGATAGTTATATAAAAAAAATATGTCGCAGATATAGAAAACATTCTAAAACAAGTTTAAATAAATCAAATGAATCATCAAGTTTAAAAAAATCAAAATCACTAGAACGTTCATCACATTTTGATTTAGCAAGTATTCCAAAGATATTTCTAAGTCCTGGATTGGATTTATCAAAACGTGATAATTTTGAAACAATATTTCCCTTTACAAAAAATGGACTTTTGAATAATGATAAAAATATTGTAATACATGTTGCATCAGAGCAAGAAAAATTAAGTCATTATTTAGATATTGTTGAAGTTAGAATTGCTGAACAAGTTGCATCAAAATCACAAGCATTTTTTCATGCAATGACATCACACGATGCACTGATGGAACATTTAACACAAACAATAACTGTACTAAAAGCATTGAGAAAAAATATACATGAAATTGATGATAGTTTAGTGATAAATTCATTAAATGTATTACGTCTTGAACGTGCTAAAACAAATCGTTTGATAACATATGAAAAACTTAAATTAATGGCAACAGTACATCAAAGTCAACCAATGATACAATTATTATTATCAACACCAGATTATGTTGCAGCACTTGATTTAATATCAACAACACAAGAAATATTACATCAAGAGCTAAATGGTATACATAGTTTTCGTCATTTAAGTTCACAATTAACTGAAATGGAAAGATTAGTTGATAAAATGCTATCAACTGAATTTGAAAGATATGCAACTGCTGATTTAAATCGTCCATTAACAAATGATAATATTGTACTTGATGGTGATAAACTTGTATCAATAATATCTGGTTTATTACGACAAAAATATTTTCAATTTGTTGATATTTATAAAGAAGAAGCAATAACAACTGTACGTGCTATTACAAAACAACGTGTTATTGAAGCACTTGCTGCAAGTGATTGTTGTAGTGATCAACAAGCAGCTGGTCTTGAAGTTGCTGGTTTATCATTATCAGAAAGACTTAAATTACTACAAGATACAATTAAATCATTGACATATCTTCTTTATCGTGTTAAAGCTGTTTATGAAGTTATGAAAGACACTGCTGATTTATCATCTGAATCAGATAATGATGATCCTGCTGATAATACAATTAATACAAATGAACATTTATTATTACAAGATGAATATTCACGTGTTGTAACAAAATTAAACGACATGTTAATATCAGTTTGTGATTATTGTCATGAAAGATTAGGTAGTTTATTAACTGCTGGTACAAATGATAGAAATGAACATGATAAAATCATATTAAATGATAATAAAGAACAAATTTCAAATGAAAAAAGTTCTTGGCTTAGTGATCGTGCAACAGCTAATCAAGTATGTCAATTAGCAAGTATGGTTGAAAATTTTACAGAAATATGTGAAAAAATATGTGGTAAACAATGTACTGCATTGAGATCAGCATTTAAAGCACAAGCAAGTAAATTTGTTCAACGTTTTCATACTGAAAGAAAAACAAAATTAACAATGCTTCTTGAATCAGAAAGATGGAAACAAGCTGATGTACAAAATGAGATACAATCTCTAGTCACATTTGTTTATGAAAATAGATATATTCCTGTAAATATATTAAAACTAGAAAATTCAATTAAAAATAATAATAATAACAATAATAATATAAATAATGGTATTAAAAATTGTATATTTATTGGTGAAGAAAAATATGCTGTTGTTGGAACAGCATTGATGCTTGTACAAATGATTTATGATTATTGTAAAACTGGAAGTGAATTGACTGCACTATCTGGATCAATAGGTCGTCAATTGGCTGAACTTTTGAGACATTATAATTCAAGATGTTGTCAGCTTGTACTTGGTGCTGGTGCAATGCATGTTGCTGGATTAAAAACAATAACAAGTACTATTCTTGTACTTGCTGGACGTAGTTTAAAGCTTATATTATGGTTTATGCCATTTGTTAAGTCTCATTTTCAAGAATTAGCAAATCACATTTCAAATCGTGGTGTTATTGGTTCATCTGGTGGTACTGGTGGTGTTGCATTACTTGACAGCGTTGAGAGAGATGTTAGAGCTCATATTAGAGAAATTGAAGGTAAAATATTAACAATTGTTGATAATCTTGTTAGTGGACAAATATCACATTGGGATGCACGACCACCAGTACCATCACAATCATTTAGAAATATATCAAGGTAAAATATATAAGCTTATATTTATTTTTTTAAATTTCTTTTATTATTTTGACAAATATTTTTTATCTCTATATTTTAATTTCAGGCATCTTGTTAAACTTCACGAGGCTGTCTCTGGAATTCTTCCTCCTGTTGAAGTACAAGCACTTTATCGTACTGTTAATGTATCATTCAAAGAAAAACTTAGGGAACAATTAATTAATATGAATATTGTTAATAATGGTGGTCCTCAACATGGCGTTGTTACATCGGAATTAACATTTTATCTTGAAGCATTGAGGAATTTAAAAGTTTTACCACCAACTGAATTAAATGACGATTGGATGACTGACATTTGGACTAGATAACATGCAGAGAGTGTAATTTATTGTCTACTTGATGCAATGAAATATGCAATGACCAATAATAATGATAGTTGACTACAAAGTAAAATTATTACCAACTTGGTCATAATTATTTTATAAAATATAAGAAGAAAAAAAAAAGGATAAATGAGTTTTAAATATGATCTAATGATATTCACTGCCAAAATAAATCTAAAAATTCATTGGCCAACTGTATAAGATTTTGGTGATATAGGATACATGAATAAATTTTCTTTTATTAAAAATAAGAGCAAAATTATAATGAAAATGTATATATAAAATTTATAAGATGAATATTAATTTATACGAATATTATGCAATAACTTGGTTAATATATTTCTTTAAAAAAAATTAATAAAAACATGCATTCCATGCTCTAGTCCGAATATTTTATATCAATAAAATATTTTAATAACAATATTAACGACTTAATGGTTAAAAAAGTGCTTTTGATTTTTATTATTACTTGTTGTAAATTATTTATTTGTTGGACTACTTTTGACTCGGAAAAATTAAGGAAAATTATAATAATTAATTGAAAATTTTTAAAATTTATTTATCTTTATAAAATATATTTTACCATTTTAATTGTAAAAACGATTGTAATTATATTATAAATTTTAAGACATAATCCATGAAGAGAAAAAAATTGTGTTTTTTATTTCGAAAATTTTTGTTATTTCGATTTGTTGTTATAGCAACGTCATTGTATACAAATGTTTTTTAACCTAGTCGTGCAATTCTCAGTAAGCCAGTAAAATATTTAACAACTGTTTAAACAATAATTGAAAAAAAAAAAAAAACAACGTAAACAATTTAGATAAAAATAGTGTTAATAACTTTTTTTAATTCAAAGAATAAATAAGTTAAAAATGGGTGAGGAAGATAATAAAATTCAGCCTGAAAATACTAAAGAAAGATCGATTATAATAATTGGCAGTAAAAAAGTAGTAAGTACAGTTAATTTACATAAACAAAAATTAATTTTTCAAAACTAAAAATAGATAACAACTTTTTGTTTATAAAAAAAAAAAAAAAAAAGCAATAAACTTTAGTATTTTTTTCGAATAAATAATTTTATTTTAAAGTAAACAAATAAAATAAAAATATATTTTCAGGGTAAAACTACAATGGTATATAGATTTCTTGAAAAAGAAGAAACTCCAAAGCCAACAATTGCAATGGATTATTCATTTGGAAGAAAAGCTGGAAAAAGTTTGGTAAATATAATTAAATAATTTCCAAAATTATTTAATTTATAACAATGAATTGTTTAAATGATTTTGTTAGATAAAAGATATAGTACATATTTGGGAAGTTGGTCATCTATCATCATCACTAATATCAGCCGCAATGACTGGTGCAAGTTTAACGCATTCCCCTCGTTATATTACTCTTGTAATTGTTTTGGATTTAACATCTCCAGATGTTCTTTGGTCGACATTAGATGAATGTTTGACAGCTGCACGTTGTGCTTTAAAAATGAGTTTTTCAAATGATATCATTGAGGAAATGAAAAACCACCGGATAAATGAAATACGCCGATCCAGTGAAAAACAAATTGATCCGTTCCCCATGAAATTATGTATCGTGGGAGGAAAATATGATGAATTTAAAGATTTTGATTTAAAAAAAAAACAAACCATTGGACGTACATTGCGTGCTGTTACCTGCAATATAGCTGCTGATTTGCAGTATTATTCATCAAAAGACAGTGGACTTGTTAGAAAAATGAAAGAATTACTTTCACATCATGGTTTTGGTAATCATCCAGTGTAAGTTTTATTATCAAATTAATGTCATGAATTTTTTCTCTTAGCCAATTACTTTTAATTAACAATGACACTAATTAATTGTGTCAATTTATTGTATTTTTTTTTTTTTTTCTATTCTTATAAAATGTGTCAATTAATTTTATGTTGATCAATATGTTATTAAAAGAATTAAAATTAATATTACAGAAAAGGCTGCTGTAGTGATTACAGACAAGCCCTTTGGATACCAGCTGGAACTGATTCATTCACTGCAATCGATTTTGTTGTTTCATCATCTCGACCTTCCTCAATACTAGACATAATAAAACGTAATTATGAAACTGAATTTCCTCAAAAATCAAAAGACACTGAAAAAGAATTAGAGGATCCAATTAATGATCCAAATTTTAATGAACCAATTATTGATCGTTTACGACTTCAACGAGAAGAGGTAAATTGCTTATTTTATTATTTAATTGATTTACTAAATTTTTTTTATGACATTTTAGGAGATTGCTGTTAATCTTCAAGACATGATGGAGGGTCGTACACCCAGGATAATTATTCCGGAACCCTATTAAAATATCCGCTATATTCCGAAAAAACAAAAACAGGATGTACTTGGGTTTGTTATGAAAAAAAAAAAAAAAAAATGATTTAAAAACTTGTGGGAAATTGAGTTTTTATTTCCTCAAATTTATCTATTTTTATCTAATCTATTAATTTTTTTTCTTAGCCAAAAATAGAATCGTCTATTTTTTTTGTTGAGAAAATTTGTTCGAATAATTTTTCTTTTCTTTCTACATGATAAAGATACAAGTCAACTGTATGTATTGTTAAGTAAAAACAATTAAAAGTTTCATCGACAAATAGGGTAATAAAAAGTTACTTTATAAAGTTTTCATTTTGTTTGTGAAAACCACCAACTGCGGTTGAAATTTCCACATATACATGCGGTTTTTCCGTACGGTAAAACTTTTTATTTTTTTAATTTAATATGTTTGTCTACGATCCATCTACTGACATAGCTTTTGGCTCGGTTGATAAGAAAAAGTTTTAGTTTTGTTGATGACGATGGCTAGTCATGTTGGTCTTGGTGCTCTTGGCATAGTAATTACGACACGCTTGCGCTAGTTACACAGGTTCGCAACGCATGCGCCCATCAATTTAATCTGATAAAAAAAATATAATATATATTTTTTTTAGAAGAGCGATGGTGAAGGTTTACAGCCGGGTCTCAGTGAAAATGGTGCTGTTGGTAAAAAACGCGTATACATCTGTCAAGATGTTATCCAAGAAATAAAAAAATTTTACATTTTCAATATTTGCCTCAGTAAAATTTGAACTTTATTACATGAATTTAAACCATATAATAAAAATAAATAAAATTGCAATGTTATTTTGTAATATGTGAAAATAAAATAATGTGAATTTTTTTATTTTTTCTATTTTATTATTTTTATTTTATATCATTATATTTTTTTTACAATACTGAAAAAAGAATGAACAAAAAGTCAGGCGTAGTTTTTTAAACGTACAAGTGTGTAATAGCTGCTGATATTTTTTTTGTTTTTTTTTTTTGTTACAGTTATTTAAACATGAAATCATCAACACAGTGAAAATTAATTCTTCAATAAATTGGATATGAAGATGTTACAAGAAAAATAATTATCAACCTGCTTGTCAGCTGTTGCAATTATTGACTCAACACAGTCAACTGCAGTCAATTTATTGTTGGTAAGTTTTTGACCTACTGACAAATTAATCATAACAAATATCATCTAGCGTGTTTATTTTAAACGAAATAATATTTTTGGCCGAACAATTTTTCTTTTGACCAATGCAAATGGGTCTTTTGCTTTGTATCTTATCATTGAATGTCTTATGATTGAATGTCATAATCAATTATTAATGATATAGTTAATGAGGTGCGAATAGCATTGAGGTATTTGCAACTGCTTGCAACTGCCCCACCTGAAAGTTGGGGTTGATATCGATTTCGCTGTAAACAGTTTGATGTAGCAGTGAAATGATAAACCAACGAACAGGTAGATATCGTTATTCTCAGGGCGTTTGCAATTTACGTTGTCATACAAACAGATAAATATCAATTTACACACATACATTTAATTTCATATTTCTACATTGATATATCTATTTCACGTGACAAAAAACACTTGAGATTTTAAGCAAACAATTTTATTTGTTTTGTTATTTAAAAAAAAAAAACAAGAAATATAAAAAAAAATGTGTTTTATCATCAATTTTTTCTTCATACGCAAACTTTGCTTAACTTAAATTTTATCATTATATTATAAATTTATTTATTTATACCAAATTGGTTAATATATTATGATGATTTGCAAAATGATTTTCGTTGAGAGGCCAACTACCCCGTTACGGTGAATAAACAATTATTCTCGACAGCGTGACGAGTTTCTTATTTACATTTAGACAAATTTAGCAATATTTTATCATAAATACAAACAAGCATAAATATAAAATGATATCATTGATTTTCCATCGACACAGTAATATACCAATCCTGCGGTTATTTTAACCTTGATTTGTATATTCTATAATTATTATTTATTTCATGACGTCACGACTATTCCACGTGGTTATAAACAAACAAAAAACGTTTAGTTTTTATAGCTTAAAATAAAAAAAAGCAATTTCAAGCTTAATTTAAAATGACCCTGACAATTTTTCTCTCACGTATTTTACAAAGTTCTTGAGCATCAAGGCTTATTTTTTTTGCTCAAAATTATATTAGATTGAAAATTTTGATTTGACGATAAATTTGAGCAATTAAATCTTCGAAAATTGATGAACAAATTTATATTTGATTGATTTGATGGTAATTTGCGGATAAATATATTTTAAATTTGATTGAAAATTGACATATCAGGGCAGGGTCTTGTCCCTTCTATTTCCTAAACGGAAGATGGAAAAAAAGGATAAAAAAAGTCTTCAGAAAAGCAATCTGAATGGTGGTGGTTCGTTCAGGTTGAGCTGTAGACCGATCGATTTATATCAGGCACACCTCGTTCTTCTCTTTTTTTGTATAAAGCAAGCTTTCACTCAATCCCTCAACTTCCGCAAATATTTATTTATTATTTGAACATGATATATTTTTGTATTCATGAATCTCTTGGGTATTCAAAATGAAAATAAATGAAAAATAGTAAAATGACTTGGTTGGCTTCGTGTATCGTTGTACAGATTTAATACGGTAACTTAATCCCCATGTGGATTTATATTATGCATGTACACACGCGTATACAATAATTTACCTATTTTTCTATAGTATAAATTTTATATTATTGCAATATATAGTAGTGTGTGTCTTGGTTATGAAATGTTACATTGCGGATTGACGTAATGCAGTCGTAAAAGCGTGACGAATAAACAATCTCGAATTTACTTTTATTTTAATTTAAATTTCATTCATCA